>JAUMHM010000002.1:4269640-4295893 GCA_032362435.1 Melikaiella ostensackeni | reverse complement strand
CCGTCCACTCAAGACGTCGACCGTCTCGCCGATCCGTCATCGTGTCTCCATCCAAATTATCTGCAGCACCCCGAACTTTAGGGTGGTCGGCACTGCTTGCCGACCCATTGACGTGTGCTCTGCGCGTTCGATCATTTTGAATATATATGTGTAATGAATTTTTTTAATTTAAATTCTTAAAGTTTTTAATTATTAAATATTAATAATATTACTAAAACACACAAAAGTCATAAAAAATTCAAGTATGTAATTTATTTAAAAAATTTTAATTCTAAATATGCCTAATTTTGAAAATCTTTTTTTTACATCCTTAATTTCAAGTTCTTGATTTGTAATTCTAATTTAATTTTAATTGACTTAATAGACACGATTTTTCCATAGATTTCGTCTTGTGTGTTCAAATATTACTTCTTGTGAACACTGAAATTAAGCTGGAATCTCTGTTAAACAAATTAAATTTTATTTGCATAAAAGATTAATCTGCCTTTGTCTTTGAAAATTTCAAAGTAAAAATAAGTCTAAAAATTTTCAAGTCATCGATTTCAAGTTCGTTCAAATAATTAAAACTAATTATCATTTGTCCAGTTTATACTTACCGCGATTTAATCTACATACATAAACATTAAATCGTTATAAAAAAGAAGCAATCTGTAAACAAAAAGAATTTTTTGCAAAAATATTTCAATCACTTAAATGAAAAGAACTTGGAGAATAAAAAGACGTCAATATTTTGTGAATACTTTTAATAAACAAAACGGGTTTACACACTTAATTTCGTATTTCCAGCGTAACATTTTTATCCTATAGGGGATCTCGTGGGCATCCTTTTAATTAAGTTAAATTAATACGATAAATAGAGAACAGAATAAATTATCAAAGAGATTCAAATTCTATCATGGACTACTAAGGAATGCGATAGGCCATTTAATAGGCGTCACACATATTTTTACTCTTTGTGGAAGTTACATAGTAAACAAATTCTCTCTCATTTTCTCTTTTTCACTCTTTCTCAATCTTTTCCTCTAAATCTACGTACGTGTCGTCGCAGCATTACAATTACGAATAATATTAATAATAAGAACACATTGTTTAACCGCAGCTAACGCGTCGATTATCTACAGTCAATATTATATAGAAAATATATAATGACTTTGTCTCATCGTCAGACCTGCGTTTGTTTTTATTTTAATTTTATTTTGTCTCTTCCTCCGTTTTTTTACTTAATTGACACCTCCAATACTATTTGCGCAATTGTTTCCCAAATGGTAGTTCTGGAACCGAGAAGTTGATGGGAAAAGAACTTTTCGAATTACTCAGATTAAAAATATAAAAAAGACAACTCTTTTGGTTTTATCCAATCTTTTTCTGACGGCTGAGTTATACAAAACATAAACTAATCTTTTGGTATTCGGATTTTTCTTCGGAGTAACTTTGACTAGAATTAAAAATTAATTTCTACAAGTAAAAATATTTGCTTTGGAATTCAATACAATAATTTTACCTTCGTTTGGATTTATATTTCTCCAGTTTTTCTCATTTTCACAAAGTTACTCCGAAACCGAAAAATCTCTTCCCAAATAGATTGTAACATTGTATTTTATAAATATTTGCTTTGTAACAAATATGCTGTGGCCTGACATTATTTTCTGCGAGCGTTAGACATACCTTTGTTCGAAAAATTGGTTGAGCCTCAAAAACACGATTCTACACGCACACGCATTCAATGGACATTGATAATAATAGTTATCCCTCGGAAAGCAGTCATGGGAAATAGTTTTGTGTTCTTGATGAATAAAGAAAGTCTCAGTCAAAGCAAATATTTTCTTGTGAAAAGACAGATGCAGCAAACATGTCCTGAAGACTGTTACATTTAGGTGACAGAACTGTTCTATAATAAGAAGGTAATATTGTTACATAAAACTGAGTCATGTAATTGTTCCAAAGCTGAGTAGGAAGTTCTGTAACAGCTCTTATTCAGAGTGGCTGTGAAAATTCAAGAAACAATTTCCGCTCATTTCCCGGTTTGTTCCTGGTTTGCAAAAATTTGTTCATGTCATAAAAAAAAATTCAAGTTTTAAAGCTAAAAATTTTTTACCTTGTGGTAATCAAAACTAAACTGCAAATTAAAGCAGTCAAATTGGAACTATTCTAAATTTGAAATATTTAAAATAAAAACTAAAAACACTTAAAATTCAGCAATTTCAAGTTCAATTTCAAACCTTCAATAATGTATATGTATAAATAAACGGATGCCTTTTAATTTGAATAGGTTTCATTCTAAGGGCTTCAAAATTAGGCATTATCTCAAAATGAAACATTCAAAATGGTAAGATATCAAATCAAATACCTGCAATTTTCCTCAATTTAAAATTGTAAACTTGGAAGTTTTATAAATTTAACGTTTCAAACTCAAAACATCCAAAAATCGATTTTTTAAATATTGAAATTGTAAAAATTTTAAAGATAATAAAAATTGCAATTTCATATCGTAAACATGAAGTGAAATTTAAAATGATTGGACATACTTTATCAGATAAGAATGTATAAGATTTCCGGTCAAAAAATAAATCCACACTGTCATTTTCATTGTTCAAAATTGAAGAATTTTCAGTTTTAAGCCTTCAAAATTTTATTATTCCAGAAAACGTTTTAAATTACATTAATTTAAATTGGAAACATTCAAAATTAAACGATTCTATAAACTTTGTTTAATTGAACACTTTTTAAATAAGAATTGTGAAGCTAAATCTTTTTGTATACTGGAATCCTTTAAAGTTGAATTATTTTAATTTGAATCATTTAAAATTAATTTCAAATTAATTTCAAACCGGTTAATATCTTTTGTTCTGCTTGTGGAGTTGAAAATTTGAAAGCTTTTTTTATTAGCGAACAAATTATGTTAAAAACCTGTATTAAAACCTGTTATTAATCTGTTCTGCAACAGTTAGTGTTTGCTAGGCATTTTCTCTTCACAATTTATTTCCTGATAAATAAAAGAAGAGTTTGAAAAGTTACGGTTTTATTTCCTGCAATCATAAATATTTAAAATATATTAAATAATGACAAAAAGGTACTTTTCCTTCACAATACATTTTTAAGAATCGACGTATAATTATTAATAAACGAAATCACAAATAACTTCTATTATCATTACCATAATAATAATTTATGGAGAAAATAAAACGTATAAATTTCAATCAAAATGTTATGTTTTGAGATTGAAATCTTTTTTCACCAGTTCAAACAAACTACAGAAGAAAGTTACGGGATAATTTACAAATTCAATTGGAGTAGACATAATTTTAGGAGATAGCAATAGGTTCACATATATCTAAGTGCTTTAAATTGATCAAAAAGTAGTGCTCGGAGAGTGTTCGTGTATAGAATTAGCGAATTCGTTAATAATTCAGGATTCAGAGTTTACTTAACTGTTTTATATTTTAGTCCCGCTTTTATTGGTCTGTTTCGCAATAAGGACCCTGTAAAATAAAATAAAAACTCTGAAACTTGGAGCAAGTGAAAAACTCGCTTCTCAGTAGCAAATCGAATTTCAAAATCCAATCTTTTTTCGTATTTTATTTTCTTTCCGCGTATTTCATTTGATTTAATTATTGTCAGTCTAATTTTGTTTCAAGATCATAAATATCATCGAATTTCCCAATATTTTCAGTTTCAGAGTTTTTCTTTTGTTTAATAATTGAACAAGATTAAACCACGGCATCTACTGAGATTCAAGGAATTCACGCTCGACGATAAAAAGTATAGGTATACTTAAGAATTCTTCAGCGCGAAAATGCGTCTGAAAACAATAGAGAAATGTGCTAAGTAGTTTTGCCATTTTTCTCTTCTAGAAAAAAAAGATCGCTAATCTACACTGACACAAATATCGATTACTAGTTCGAGTTACTTGCAGTTTATAATTGTTACAGTTATTTCCCTAGATAACATTAATTTACTTTCTGAAAGTTCAACAGACGATGGATTTTCGTTCCTATTGCGAGAGGAAAGGCAGTCGAAAGAGTTGCTTATTAAGATAGAGATTACATTGTTATTATCGAGAATTTTCATTAAAGTAAAATTAAATTTTAATTAAATTTGTTAAAGCTAGATAAAAAAAATGTACTCATAAAATCACGTACAGGATTTTCAAAAAAAAAAATTATTTTACTAAACTTTACTGTTAATAATATAGTCACTCTCACTAAATAAAATAATATCAAAAATCAATAAATTAATAATACTAAACTAGAAAAAACTCGATAAAACAAAACTTCCACACTATACGTGGAATATCGTTAAAATTCGTCACGCTTGAGATCCCTAGATTATAGTTAATAAATGAGTTGAGAAAGATCTCAGATTTAATTTGACCTGCCAATAAAAAATTCTATTTTGTGTATAAAACTAAAAAATGACGGTTAATTCGAGCACATAATTAGAATTTCTCACTAGTATCATAAAGCAGGATTTTTTTTTCAAATTTTCTTATACTTTTTAAAGCCGTCTGATTTACCCGATTTCTATATTTTTTTCTCAACAATTCACGTCCACATAAAATGAGATATCGAATTGAAAATTTTGGTAAATAAATAAGAGGCAATAGGAAACGTTTGTATGATCCTTAGTGTTTGTAATTACAACAAATATTTTCTAGAAAAAAAATAAGTCGCTAAGGTAGGAATTGGGTAAGTATGACATTGCCTTAATACATATTTAGAAAATTGAAATTGAGTGCCACAACGTTTATTTAGATGCGCCGTCGTATTATCAAAATTTTCGAGTTAGTTTTCAAGAATTATTATTTAAAAATTCAATGATCTGTTAAAAAACGTTAGAAAATCATGTTGGCGCGAAATTTTAAATTAAAAATTGACTGATTGTGTGCAATAACGGTGTTCTTGCATTTTCAGAAGTCACTTGTTTTTCATTTATTTCTTATGAAGTTATGTACAAAACAAATGAAAAACTAGCAAAATGACACTTTTTCAGTTCAAACAAATCGGTACGATTTTGCTTTAGAGTTCCAGACAGAGAATATTCTTTTGAGGAACAAAGTATTCGCGATCAACTTTCCATTTGAGAATTTCAACATTTACCGCGTGTAAAAAATGCACATTAAACCTATTATATATGTACTTTTTCTTGCAAATATTATTGTAAAAAATATATTCTCCAATGAATTCATTTGAGCGCACTTAAATTCACTTATATTCACTTGAACTCAGTTGATTTCACTAGAATTTTTTAATTTCTTTTAATTTACTGGAATCGAGGGTTTATTAACCACCAGAATTTGAAGAAATTCAAAATAATACAAAGAATTCAAAGAATTTAGAGAATTTAAAGAATTCATAAAAATTCATCTGAATTCGTAGGATACGAAGAATTCAAAATAACTCAAAGAAATTCAAAAGAATACAAAGAATTCATGAGAATTCAAAAGAATTCAAGAGACAGGTGTACACCTGAATTCAGTAGTGATTATAACTGATTATAACCTTTCGACTGGAATCGACTTGAATCTACTTAAAGTCAATAGAATTAAAAAAGTCAAGAATTGATTTAAATTTAAAATTTCCTGGCGTAATTTGAATGTTGCCAATTAGAATTAGCTAAAAACCATAGAAGAAATTCAAATCATTAAAATTCTCAGCATATTCTCGATTTCAAAAATATTCCCTGATTTAAAATTCTCGAGAATTTTAGAATTCTTATCTTGCCTCCAAAAATTGAGTAAAGAATAAGCAGTTCTCCAAAAATAAAGTAAAAACTTCCACTGGACTATCTTACGCTTCGCGGGTATGTTTATAATGGATAATAAATAAAGGACATTAAAATTAAACAACGGTATCTATCTAAGCTGAGGTGGAGTGACTATCTACATGAACATTCTTCTCGATATCGTTTTTTTTTTAATTCTTACAACAACGATGACGATAAGGATGACGAGGATGACGAATGGCGTGGATGAGCAGATATTAATTACAATCGTTACTTTAATTATTACCCAATAATTATACACCTTTTAAGGAATGTCTACGGTTTTGCGCTTCTTCTCGGGACTGAGTATATTTCTACTAGAGCCGGCTTCGACAGCCTTTGTTGTCTTTAATCTTGAATAAACTCCGCAAAGAGCCGTTCGAAATCGATCTTGAGACTTTTGAAAAATCTTCCCCCTAACAATAGGATCGACTTTGCAAAATCGGAAAACTAACGATCGGAATTCGAACGGATTCGAGATTCGAAACTTTCCTAGCTATGAGCAAAATTGTCACTCCGAACTCAGTTCGTGAACTAGTTTTACTTTTACTTTACTTTACTTTTCTCCGTTTTAACTTCTAGCTCTATAGCCGCGAGCTTCTCTACCAGTCTTTTCTTCTTCTCCGTACCTAGACTTTTTTTGTTATTTTTTAAAAATGTTTTAAATATTAAAATCCCTATTACGAACCCTGTGTGTGTTTCGGTTTTTAGAGAATTCATTTCTACTCGCATGTCATGCTTTGAGCCACGAATTTCCGAGAGAACTTCAGTTTGGTTCTCTCGTATGGCACACATCGATTTGGCGCGAATATTCCTCCTCCCAAATTTGAGAATTCATTGGGAAGACTATTTTAATAAAGGTTCGAGCGACACTTTTCATGGTGGCTACGAAATCTATTTGTCTTCTAGATTTTAATTGTAAACACTCGAAATTGAAGACGACCAAAATTGAAAAAGCATTTCAAATTTAAGAGAGCCTTGAATTTAAATGCTTTCGAAACTAAAAAAGCTCATTCAAAATATATAAGCTCCTCAAATGGTACAACTTTCCAAACTTTAGAACATTGAAATCCTTCTTTCGCCGTCAAACCATAAAACTGATAAAAACTTTAGTAGCCTCACAATCCTAAGCCACGCAATGCTATTTACAGAAATTTATGTACAATTTCAAAAATTTACGAAGTATACACAAATGTTTTAGAATTAAGTGTCGCGATTGCATTCATTGGCAGTTTCTTGTCAATTCTCATTCTTAAGCACATTTCCCAGGCTTCTTGGGACTCGCGACCACCATGTTTCCTTAAATTCCTCCTATCAAAGATGTTGCTAGAGCTGCTTCGGATGGCTGGGGTCGGCAGTCGTTGCAGAATTGAAGTCACTCGACTTCGGTGGCCCACCTACTGTGTGCTAAAGCCTCCAGAGGCTGGATCTTCGGAGTCCCGATGCTGATCCTGTCGTACATAGATAGCGTTTCCGTCAGATCCAGCCTACGAACGATTTCGTCTTTAAGATCCGACTCGCCTACCAGAAAGTTCAATTTCGTGAACTTTCTTTAACTTTCAACAATTCCGCCGTATAGGTTAAAAACATCATTAACTCGTTTTCAGTTTAAACGGAGATATTCAATGAAAACTGTTTTAGTCAAGTTACGACTTTGTAGAGAAATTTTCAAAATCAAATTTAATAAAAATTGAGTTTCGTCCAAAATGCACAAGTCGTATTGGTTATGAAAGGGCGACCCTAAAGCGAACAACGAACATCAAAATTCTGAAAGAAATTTATTATTTAGGGTCAATACAATCCGACATCGATTATTATGAATAATTATGATGTTCTAATTTTTATTTCAAAAATTAGATGCAACTTTTGCAACGAGTGCAAAGATATAAAATTTCATTACCAATAAAAAGTCGATTTAATGTTTTTAATTTCTACGGCAGAATTTTCGTGAGTTCACGAAAGAACAATTACTGTGCCGTTCGTGATTATTGTAATGCCAACTTTTCAAATAACTGTAGGTATTTTCAGAGGAAACTGTTTATAAGTAAAACCGATCTTTCATCTATAAATCAGAAATTGATTCAAAAAGGCTTTTACTTTATTTTACATATGAAATTAAATATATGCAGCTACCCAAAACTGGAACTGTTAAAGTTTTTAATTGCCCTTTCCGATTATTCAAATTGAATAGAGTCCAAATGTTCGAAACTGTACATTTTATTACCTTTATATTTATTCTAGTCAGTTAAAATTTGAACAGTTTAGTTTTAAAGCGACCAAATTTGACAGCGTTCAAATCATTTTTATAAAAATATTCAAAGGTATACTAAACTAAAAACAATACGTATTTATTTAATTTATTTAAATAAAGAATGTCACCAAACATACAACTATTCATAAAGTAGGCGTCTCTATAATCGCAAACGTTTCAGTACAAAAAAAAAAGAAAAAAAAGAGAAAAGTGATCAGGTAGGTCTCATCGGGCAAAGAGCGATCGTTCGTCAGGCACTGAGAAAAGCAATAAATTCTGAGCGTGCTTTGGAATTAGAAAGCGGAAGTGCGAAAGGAATTTTCTGAGAGCGCCGCTTCGCCGATTCTGATCTACCTATGAATGTACCGACCAGCATGAGAAACTGCAACGACGTCAACCGGCAAAGATCCTCGCCGCTTTACCACAGGTTCCGGGATGGAGTCCCGTTTCACGGAATCCCTCCTGGATTTGAGCCAGACATTGTCATTCCCATCACCGTTGCCTCCAGCGAACATTTCTGGTCCTCCACTGCTTCTCCGCCTTAGAACTTTTTTACGACTGCGGGATTTGCCATTCACGCTGTTCCTGCCAAAGAAGTCGCGACGTAATTCAGATATGTCCGCAGGAACAGATCCTCGTCGAGGAGAAGGCATTCCGGGCACTGAGAGAGAACTACCTTCAGTTAATCTGTTTCCGTTGTTGTTACTCGAACTGTTGTTATTGTTATTGTTGTTGTTGTTCATCGGACAATTCTCGCGTTCTTCTGAAAAAGGGATGTATTTAAAAATCTTTTATGGATTAGAGGATGACGAGGGGTTGATCACTCTTGAAATCTGGTGTAAAAGCTTTTGTGAAATCTTTGAATCTTTTGAAATCTTGAAATCTAGTGTAAACTCAAAAGTCGAGTGGTCAAACCCGAGAATGAACACTCAAATATATTTTGACGTTTTGCAAAACAAAAATAAAATCACTTCCAATTTCGTTTTCTTTTCAGAAGCAATACCATATGAAACAAAACTAAACAAATAAAAATATTAATTTCTGAATGTTTTTAAAAAAAATTAATTAATTTATAACATGAAAATTGTCATAAAGTGGACATTTTTTTCTGTCAAAATTCAGTTTATCTATGCTATTATTATGGAAGATTTTTTCACCTGAAGCAGCGATGAAATTTCCAATGAGGTTTCCGAGAGTTGTTTCCTGGGGAAGACTGGCTCTCCTGGGAGCTGGAAGATTTCCTTCCCTGGGACCCAATGCTGATCTGTTGAATACTCCATCTAGTGTAAAAGAAATTAAGAAAGACAGTAGAAATACAAAGTCTTTAGATTTAAAAGAGATACTTGAATATTCAAAGAGTTGAATTATAAAAGTGTTTGATAAATAAAATGTTACAACTTTGGAAGTATTTGAATATAAATCCCACAATTTAAAGTGTTTGCATGTATTCAAATATAAAAGCGCAGAAGATGGAAATGAAAATTGAAGGCGCGCGAATTGAAGTGTCAAAAACTACAAATATTGTTTTAGGCTGAATAAAAAGCGTTATTCAGGCTTACTCTGTTGCCGAGAAATATCCATTGGGACGGAACCGCGTCTGGAGTATTGGTCGGCTATTGCAGTAACTGAAGACATGGAAATGTCATCAAGTCTTGACATCAGCCCCACTGGCGCCGAACCTCTTCTTCTGGACAATCCCTGAGAAATTCCAATTTTATCATACTATTGATAAACCAGCGGTGTTCAAAAGTGTTTTCTACAGAATTGGAATTTAGAAAGCCACAAAATTGAGTACTTTAGGTGCTTACCTGAAGGAACATCCAAGTTTGAGAGTTGGGATAAGAGGATTTTGGGGTGTTGGATGGAATGAGCAAAGAATTAACCAGTATCGATCTCCTTTTGAAGTATGGAGAGACTTTCAATACATCCAAACGTTAATCGGATATACATGCATAAGTGAGATTAAAAATAAATGAAGAAATAAAAAATAAAATAAATTTAAAACAGAGCGAAAGTGATAGACAAGGAAGAAGGCCAGCACAAAATTGTAAACATACTTGACTGCTTCGTCGACCATGCCCAGTGCCCTTGGAACTTTCCTCTCTCGGATCAACATTCTCCTTCATCTGAGCATCGAGACTTAATTTCGGGATCTTAGAACTCTTCTCCCTCATCGAGTCCGAATCTCTCTTACTCCCAACGGAGACGCTATCACTACTCGAACCTCCGATACTTTTCCTCGGATCACTACCACTATCGCTCGACGATGAAACGTTCTTTGTTCTCGGTGGTGAATCGGGCGGACTTCCGATAAAGAACACCTTATGAGGTCCAGTTTCAGACGTCAATGGTATCGCGGTGAATCTTCGCCCTCCGGAAGATGTTGGCCTCTTTGTCGAATCAGTAACCGGTGTTGAATACCTTCGATGTTCTGAATCCACCCATTTTATTCTCGAATCCTGCTGACTTTCGAAACGATCTGATTTCGTTGATGTAGTGTAGGTCCTCATGTCTTCGCTGGTAGAAATCTCATTGCTGGATTTCGTATCCTGAGCTGTCCTCGAAACTGGTCTAGACTCCGAACCTGGCAGATCGGATATCTCGGGAGTTTGCGGTGTTCTGAAATAAAAAGACACTTTTTAAAAATTTAGAGTAGAACCTTCAAGGCCAGTTCCTTCAGATCTACTTCAATTTTCAAACGTTTAAAACTTTGAATTAATAATTCTAATTATACCTAGGTCCTGTTAATGATGTATAGAAGAGTTGCGTCGCTTCTATATCCTGAGCAGAAGAAGGTCGACGATGCCGATGCCTGAACGATTCCTCTGATCTTAAAACCTGCATCGAGTGTCTTCTGGGATATTCGACATCAGGTTTAAGCGTCTCAAAGACAGCAGAGGCTCGCCTCTTCGATTCAACATTGATGAGATTACCCGATTTTTCCAATATCTCTGCTCTCTTCGCTTTCTCATTGGATTTCCCAGCCTCGTCTGATGGTGTACCGCATTGACCTCCAGGACATGTCTCGGGACTTAGAGAAGTTGGCGAGGGACTGTCAGCTTCCATAAGGATCTCGCAACATTGCGACATCTCCGCCGTTGTAGACATGTACCTGCAATTGTTTGAAAAGTTGTTAAGATTCCTTTCCTTGTAAGAAATTCTTTTTGTTTAGTTTTCAAAATATACGGCTCAGCCCAAGATCAAAGACTGGCTGGTCTAGTAACTTTATCTGCTGCATGAAACACTAGTCCATCTGCGCGCTCACATTTACGAAAAGCAGTTAAATTGTCATCAAAATGGCATCAAGCGGCTATTTTTACCTCTCTAGCCACATCTAACTAGGAACATCTTCCCACCATGCTCCCTCTAATTCAGGAACAAAACTAGATGTATCACCTGATCACGCCAACAAGAATTGCCTTCAACCGTGCAATGAATAACCCCACGTCACTCTCTCAACTTTGATCTTCAAACTTTCTCATGTGACTCAAATGTAAAACTATCGTTTCCGAGATATATGAGGAAGAACAAGTATGCAACATCTGGTAGAAAATCGCCTTAAAAGAAAAGAAAAAAACTAAACTTGATCCCTCAATTAGTTTCAATTGTACAATTTGAATTGTATTGCCAGCTTGTAAACCCAAGTGACTATAGTAGAACAGAAGGTTCATAGACTGCCTAGCCGCCTAGGGCCGTAGGCAGAACTAGAGTTTGTCAAAACTTCAGACACATCATTGTGATGTATTATAAGGTCTGACCAGAAAATATCCGAGATTAGGTTAGAGAACGAGAAAAGTCACATAAATGATTTTGGAACTCAGCTTTTGCAAAACCCTACAGCTGCCTCGTCACATTCTGCTTTATCTCTTCTACATCTTCAAATCTTTCTTTTCAAGGGTCATTTCAATTTATATAACAACCAGAAGTCACACGGGATTGTATCAGGACCGTACAGAGGTTGACGGATTTCTATTGTGCCTAGAAATCCTGGATAAGATGAGATGAATAGTTTAGTTCATTTTCCTGGAGAAGCAGCCAGTCACACCCTTTGGAAATTTTCTTAACGTTCAAAGAGAGATTTTAAATTTTGGAATTTCTTTCTCAAACTTAAAACAGTTTTCGAGTCACCCTTTTGCCAGTGATCAGGCTGTTTTCTTCTCACAACTTCTCTTCAGAATTACAAGATGGAACTTTTTATTCGCCATCATTTTGACCTTATGGAGCGTATTCATGGTCAACAATACCTTCGTGGTTAGTGGTACCATCCGATACGATATTTTCTCGGGAGCGGATCTGTTTATGTCGGTATTATCTCGGACCCTTGCATGCGGGGCTCTACAAGGATGGACGAACCTTTTCCCTAGCTGCTCATGGGAACAACTATGCTAACATCAAACCCAGTTGTGAATGCGGTTCGAAACAAACAAACGCGCAGAGCACCCGACAATGGGTCGGCAAACAGTGCCGATCGCCGTGGAGTTTGGGGTGCTGAAAATAATGTAGATGGAAACACGATGACGAATCGGCGAGACGGTCGACGTCTTGAGTGGATGGATCGACTCAGAGATGACTTGCTGGATTGCTACGATGCCAGCATTATACCTGCTCGCAGGGGTTACATGGCGCGCCTGCACACTCTCTGGTGCCAGGCACACCCAGAGCTTTCGCACGTTTCGCAACAGAGGTTGCGAAACCGCGTCAACAACCTTTTGCAAACAGGATATATACGCGGAACGCTTCCCCAACCGCTGCGAGAACAGGCCACAGACGAAGAAGTGGAAGCGACATTAAGACCAACGACGGAAATCAGGCATCCCCCGAGAGTTGATGGCGATTTCAGGACAAGAAGGAAAATTAAAATCCAGGTTCCTCCTAAGCCTCCAAGATCTGGCTGAAACGGATGCGGCCCTTCGTGATGATCTCTCAGAGGTGTCCGACCTCTGGACCATCACTTGCTCAATTTATGATGCGGCAAGAACTTTGGCCGATTCAAATCGAAGGGTTAAACCAATGATGGATCAAAAGACCAAAATTCGCATACATCAACTGAACAGGAAGATTGTCTGGACAACATGACAGAATGCGTTCCGTATTCAGTGTGTAATTGACTAAATAACCTGTGGTAGGCCGTTTACGGAAAAGGTCCAAAAGGTCGCTAACGAATTGAGGATCCACCATCACACACTGAACAGTTCAAAGCTGCTGACAGTTCAAAGCTGCTGACAGTCAAGCAGCATATTGTTGACAAAATACGGTTGTTATCCCCCTGTTTCTGTCAAAAATCCGTCCAAGCCCGAGGAGGTCGAGACGTTTACTTCTACGCACCAACATCTGGCAAGGGCGGATCCAGTAATTGAATTTGGTGGGGGCGATTCGAAAAGTTATGAAGGGGCTACTTTTTAATAGCAAACAAATAAGTATATGAAATACAATGCGTTTCTGATATATATTTTTTGTGGCACAAGTAAAAATTGAAAAAAAGAGTCAAGTCAAAAACTTGAGTTAAACTTGCAATTCAAGAACCTTTGGTGGAGGCGATCGTCCCTATCGCCCCACCGTGGATCCGCGCTTGACATCTGGCTTGGATTTTCACCTCATATTTGAAGTCGTAGACGTTCATTCCGCAGTGGCTGGTGTTAAGACGCACTGTACTCCTACCAAAAAAGGACGGCTTGTCCAACCCAAGGAACTACAGGCCAATAACTTGACTAAACACGCTGTATAAGATCTCTACAGCTATCCTGAGCGACAGGAATGTCATCAATTGACTGTTGGAAAGCTTGAAGGTTCATCCGCACATAATGGGATGCATAGAGATATTGATCACCCTTTGGAAAACCACATTTACTATCTCATCTGGAAAACATCGTGTGGCAGCTAACAGCATCACCTTCCAGAGGGATGTCTTTCAGGGCGACATCATGAGCCCTCTCCTGCTTTGCATCAAATTTCTGCCACTATCTCTCTAACACTATGCAATTCTCGTGGGTACATCTGCGGCGAGCGTGTGGAGCAGAGCAGTTTAAGCAACAAGCATACTCTAAGGATCGTCGAGGGGTACACACGAGAAATCCTTATGGACTTTGGATTGGACAAGTGTACCAAGATTCATCTGAAGCGAGGACGACTTGCTGGCAATCTCGAGGTCCTTGAACTTGTAAATGGCGTAAATGGCGATACAGCCAACCTGGCGCTGGAGAGACCTACCTACACCTAGGAGTGCCTGAGAGCCACATTTAGGATATAACATCAGTGAAAGAGGCTCTACAAAGCAGATACAAGCGTTTCCTTCGGTAGATTTGGTCTTCCAATCTGTCGGCATCAGAACACGACATCTGTGATTAAGATGCTTGCCGGCCCGGTTCTACTCTATTCGTTTGGGGTTGTTCCATGGACGAAGCACAAGCTCACGGCTCTCGACGTCGCCACACATAAGATCATGCATATGCAGAAGAGCTTGCATATCAACTCGACCGTTCTGCGTTTGTATATCCCACACCGTAAAGGCGGGCGCAGACTTCTACACCTCCAATGTCTTTTTAACCGAGTTATCCTGGGTACAGCTCACATCGTGGCAAGTAGAAGAGATCCTCTCCTAGCAATGGTCAGGAATCACAAGTAATTGGCAACGGAGCCGTCAAATCGACCTTTCAAACATATGTATTTCAGAAAAAAAAATCCTATGTGGGATTTTCTGTACGAATGACTCATAGGTTTCCTTGAAGGATAATTCATATAAAAACCTATACATATGGAATCCTTTATCGTTTTCCATCCCATCTCGAGATGGATATTTTAGACAGGACTCAATGTAGAATCCCTTCCTAGCTCCCATGTAGTTTACTATGTGGGTATTTTTAACAGGGCTCAGAAACGTGCAAAAGAACTCCGAGGATATCGTTGGACATCCAAGGGATGTAGAAATTTCCGCTTTGCAGAATATCCGGCCAATATCCAGCAAATATCTTTAGGACCAACGGTAAACCAAGCGGCGTCATATTTGTGGCGTGTCTCATTGCTGCATCTCTCATTTAGCAAAAATCTGAAGTGCAAGAACTAACATAAGCGGCAAAAGTGCGGCGAGTCACATTTGTGTCAAGTCGCATTGCAGCATCTCTCATTTGGGAAAAATCTTAAGTCCAAATTTGCCACGGGTGGAAAAGATGAAAAGTGATGATGGAAAAGGATAGGGACAGGTTTGGCATTTTTGCCACTTATATTTGGACTTGAGAATTTTCACAGATGCAGCAATTTCACAGAGATGCAGCAATGCGACTGGCTGCAAATGTGATTCGATTGGGAATGGTGGGTGGAGCTAAAAAAGGGGTGGAAGTGTGCTGGACGAAGCTAGTCGGTAGGCGGAAATATGTACGTTAAAATAGGTGACAGAGTAGGCAGGATTATATCAATAGCATGGGTACAGTGGTCGGTGTTGAATAAATAGACTCATAGTGGGTGGAGCTATGTAACTATTAGATTTAGATTAGATTCGATGAGTGGAGTTGAAGAAATGGTAAGGATAATATAGGTGAAATAATTGCAGTGTTGGAAGATTTATCAATTATGGGCATTCCGTCCATTCCGGTGATTGGGTAAATTGTTGTAAAAGAATGCGAATGAATCATGGACGCAGTTTTTTATGAGTGATAGGTCCGGTAGCCGCACGACGTATCATAATTGGGGACTGCGTCAGTGATCACTGGTCAGGATTCGATAGGTGAGGCTAGAAAGTAGGATCGGGCATATGATTCGTCATCCTTGAGAATAAGTGGTGGAAAATCCTGCTAGTTTTAGTCATAAAAATTCAGCAGATGGATTTAAGGAGGGAGTACACGATGGGCGGCGTTATTTCTGTCACAGAAACGATAGGCGGAGTCGGGTTAGCATAAACAGGGCCAAAAACTGATACAAGTCGCTAAGATAGCATCGGCTCATCGGGATTTTTCCCAGTGTCCCGTCTGGCAAACAAATATTACAACTAAAGTTTGAATTTATTCAACTATCCTGAATCTTACCTCATCCTGATATAAGGCTGAATTGGCGGGAAGGTTTGTTGCCTCGTGAGATGCTTCTGCTGCGTTTTCTGGTTATCGGGCTGCAAAACTGAGCTAAGCCTGGAGGCTTCGGTGCTATTTGTAATACTGGCGATACTAGGTTCGGGTAAAAGATTCTCAGCACTCACAGGCCTCTCAGAGGCACTTTCTGAGGACCCCAGAAGACTGCTCTTGGAGGAAAATAATGAAAGAGAACTCCGGCCATGACGAGTTTGATCGTCAAGTTTGAGGAGAGGATTCTTCGGCTTTTTGATTGCATTCGGCAGGCTCTCTCTTCTCGCAGTTGCCCGGGCTAGTAGCGGTAATGGCTTTGAGACGCTCAGTGGTACTGAGTGTCGCCTTCTTCCGCACTGAGCTTCCGTTCTGATGGGCAAACTGAACCTGTGAGTGATGGAAGAAGGCTGAGAGGAAAGGACCAGCTCTATGCTGCCTGAGTCGTCATCGGGTGGGATTTCTTCACCAGAACTTAAGACTTTCTCGTCTTCGTCCAAATCAGATACTTCCGTCTTAGTATCCGCGGCTACCTCTTGTTGAATCATAGCCTCCCATCTGTAATTTCAGGAGGATTCAGTAAGAAAAGATTTTTCTTTAAGACAAAGTAAATTGTGGAAATCAGAGTTTTCATTCAATTTCAATCTGATCTTTGTTCGAATTGACAAAAATGAACAAAAAGTTGAGCTCTTAACCAAAATTTACATCTTTAGTTGAATATTATCTAACAAATGTTTTTTATGTTCTAAAGACAGAATATAAAACAATAAATTTCTCCTCTGCATAAAATTGTGCGGTATATGAAATTTGAGTAGTTGGCCTTTGATGCTTGACCGCACTAATGTATATGCAAAAGGCTATATTTGCTTAAATTCGCCATTTTCACACTTTGCTAACCCGTATGGCAAATAAGACAAAGTTGAATTTATTGAGCGTTTATTTTAGTATAAAAGGAATCCACATTACGTTTGTATAATACCGACCTTCTTGAACAGAAGTGGAATTTCAAAGTTGCAGATCAGATATAATAGATTTCTCTAAAATGTTCTTTACTTCTTGAATATTTTGCAATCTTGTAGGTTTTGTGGAATTTTTGTATTTTTTCACAATATTATGGAATCTTTTGAAATCCCATAGAATATTTTGGAATTATTCTACCGCCACTCAGTGTGCGGACATCCATTTTTTAGCATTTGAAATCTTCTAATTTTGGATTGTTAATTTGATAAATTCCGAGTTAAAATTGTTTTCTCTTGGAAAGGTTGACATTAACAGCTGTCTAAATTCTGAATAAAGTGGGTCCAGAATGAAGTCATTTTGTCAATTTTTTAAAAAACTATTGCACAAATAGTTAACTTAGAAAAATTTAAGTATTTTTTCTGTTGAGAAACTAAAATTAAAAAATATATGAAATAAGTGATCATGATTTTTCTATTAAAATTGTCAAAAATACACATTGATTTTCTATAAATATTCTACTTTCCTATAAATTTTGTTATAAAAATTCTTGAAACTATACACTAATTTCATTTTTATTATATTACTGTTTTGTTCCAACTTCAATTTCTTGCGCAAAGCAAGACAAAAATTATATATTTATGCTGATAAGCTGCTACGATTCTTTAGAAAGCCTTTGAAATAAGCACAAGAACATTGAAAAATATCTCTTATTTCACATGCATTTTATTCCAAATTTAGGAAAGCATTACAATTTCCACTATCTTCGCAATTGTTTCTTAAAAAATTGACAAAATGATTTCATCCTAGGCTCATTTTATTCAGAATTTAGACAGATTTCAACCCATTTAAGATAACAAGCTTTAAACTTTGAAATAATAAAATTAATGTTCCAAAATAAACAACTTTTAAATCCTAAAATATGATAGAATATTCTAGAATGTTTTGAGATATTCTTAACATTCTTTTATACATAAAATTTTCTAATTCTAGAATATTCTGACGTTTTCTAAACTATTCTGAAATGTTTTGGATGTTTTTGAATGTTTTGGAATATAATATTCTATAAGGTTCATAAAGAATCTGAAATTTTGTGGAATTTTTATCTGATATTCTAGAATTGTATAGAATATTCTTAAATATTATGGGATTTTCTGGAATATTCTTGTATTTCTAAAATAATCTGTACATTCTGAAAGGTTCTTTACTTTTCTATAATATTCTGGAATGTTCTTTAATTGCTATAATATTCCCATTTTTTACCTTTTCTGGTTGCTTCGAAGATACTTCATCAAGCAAATACTAAGCCCATCACCGAGAAATCGGTGCCATTCCTCATAAAGAGGAGCGACAACAAATTTGAAGAAGCCAGTCTGAATTTTAGGAATACTTGTATTTTGACGATCACATAAGGGTGTCACCGGGAGATTCAATTGTCGTTCATAATCGCCTTGGCGAAAGAACTCTTCACAAACTTTGTGCGACCACTTCCTGGAGATGTCCCACGGCCTGCAGGGATTCGATATGTCAGCACACTTGAGGGAGATTTGTAAAATGA
The DNA here is from genome assembly GCA_032362435.1 of Melikaiella ostensackeni. Taxonomy (NCBI): domain Eukaryota; kingdom Metazoa; phylum Arthropoda; class Insecta; order Hymenoptera; family Cynipidae; genus Melikaiella; species Melikaiella ostensackeni. Next base: position 4,277,322 of record JAUMHM010000002.1, on the reverse strand, counting down.
AGTGGCGATCCTCGGCACGTTTCATGTCTAAGAGGTCTTCATCGAGATATTTCTGAAAATAGAGTTTTAAGAAAGATTGAATTCTATGCCAATTCTGATTTTGAAAACAAGAATATAAAATTACAGGCATGCAAAGAGATATTAAATTACCTTGAAAAGAGTCAAAAATTCTTGCTGTCTGGTTATGTCAGTCGCGAGAATTAGGGAACTGATGTGTTGTTGAAGTTCTGACCTAATTTCGTCTGGCAGTTGTTCCAAGACCCCACTTTCCAACAGACAACCTACAGCTGACCTCCAGTGGTGATTTTCCAAGACGGAAGTGTTCTAGAATGGTGATTATGCAAAATGGATTGTTCAAAAATTGTATTGAATAAAACTGAAGATTTTGGGAAGAATTCAGATTATTTGAAAGGATTGTCAGCCATAATAAAAATTTGTGTGAATATAGGTTTCCTTGATGGAAAGATGAGTGAAAAAAAAAAGAAAACTGATTAAATAATTGAATGAATAATGTAGAAGAGAAATAAATTTAACAACATTCATATTTAATTAAAAATTAATTGCTATCATGAGACGTGACACCTTCCCTCCGTAGTTCGAGAATGTATGTGAAGTTGCAAGGATCGAATCTTTGGTAGAAGGTGCCATTTCTTGTAACAGAGCAAATTATTTGAATTTAATATAAATAAAATTATTTGATATTTAGTATACTTAAAATGTAAATAAACAAAAATACCTCGTAGAGAGCAGCCAAATGGTTGCTGGTAGCGACCAAAAAGGGTTGATTGACCCCTGGATGATCGAGGTCGTGAGTGACGGCACCGATTAGAGAAGCCATTATTTCCAGGTTACTCAAGTGAGTCTTTATCTGTAACAGAAAATCAATTTATTTCATTTCATTAGATTTTTCCGTTTTTATTCCAACTTCAAACCTAGAGTTCATCACACAAAATTATGAGCAAAGATTAACTTGTACATATAGTCTGAAAATATTTAAAAACTTACACAGTATTACAAGTAGTACACAAATTTTTTTTTTTTTTAAAGATTCTAAAATCTCTTGAAAATTTAAACTCGTATCCATCCTATTTGAAAAAATGTTGGAAAATGAAAGCTAGAAATATTATAACAGCTAAAATTTAATTGTTGCAAGAATACTGTGTTATAGAAATTGTAACTAATAAATTAAATGGATAAATTGGTTTGCAAATGTATTTTATTTATTTATTTATATAATATGCATTTGAAAAACTGAGGGGTCATTATTTTTTAAATAATGTAAAAAAACAACGTTAACTAATAGTGCTTTTTATAAAGGAAATTTTCGTGTGTTTTTTTATCAGGAAATTAAATCAATAAATGAACAGTTTGAACTTACTTTCTCTTCTTGCAGGAAGCAGTGCATCGCTTGCGTCACATCAGTAGCGTGTATGCTGTTATGGTATGGATTTGTACTGTGATAACCTTCCTCTATCAGGCCTGAAATCATAATAGGAGAGGGTTGAATAAAAAGTCCAGAAAAAAATCCACAAATTTTCGTTTAACTTCTTTATTAATTTAAAAAGCAAATTCAGCAATTTGAATTTAAAATGTTCAATAATGCACAATTTCCTCGACAATTTCAGAACAGTAGCATTCAAAATAGGACAATCTCCTAATAAAGATCACTTGAAATTTTCTTTTCTTGCACACTGAAACCTATTAAAATTGAACAATTTCCGTTTTGTATTGCTCAAAATGGTACAATATTGAATTTTCAATATTTTGAGCCTTAAATATTGTACACACAAAAATTAAAAATTCAGGGACTTAACAACTAATATTTTCAGATTCAAGCCTTGAAAACTGAACTATTTTTAACTTTTGAACTTTAAAACTAAACCTTTTTAGATTTAGGAATCCAAAACTGTATAATTTTACATTTGAAAATTGTCTACATTGAATATTTCAAATTCAAAGCTGTCCAATTTCCAAAATCTTCAATTGGAATTATATAAATTTTATAATTACGATGAATTTATAATTTCTGGTATGCAATATCAACTTACATTTAAAGTGATCGGATAGATTATTCTACCAAGAATTTGCAATATTTCCGATCAAAAAATAAATTCACTGTTCAAAATTGAACGCTACTAAAAAATGTTCAAAATGAAACACTATCAAACTGGAAGCATTAAAAATTGTGCAATTTCTACTATGAAATGTTGAAAATTGAATGATTTAAAACTCCACATAAAACTGTGACCATTTAAATTTGAATTATTATTTTAATTTAAATCGTTTAACATTAAAAACGTTTTCATATTCTGCTGTGCAAAACAAGAAAACCCGTAACTTACATTTGGGATTTGTCACCTGATTCGCAATTGTTTCTAATATATTTCAGTGGAAAACAATTGTGATTCAGGTGCCAAATCTAGGAGTAAAAATGAGTAAATAAGTAAAAATGAAAATTTTCAAATAAAGCCTTCAAAGATTAATAATTTCGAACTAGAGGTCTTGAAAAGTATCAAATTTTAGGATTAAAGATTGCAAACTACAAGATTTTAAATATGAAACTGTTCTAGACTGAACATTTTAAACTGAAAGTCTCAAAGCTATAAAATTTGATGTGTCTAAAATTGTGCACATTCAAACTGGAACATTAGAAATTTTTCAGAATTTCAAAATCGAACTCATTCAAACTTGCATAATTTCGTGTGATATCAAGTGACACTTAAAGTAATTGGATATATATTTTTTTATTAAAAATTAGAAAAATTCCCTTCCCTTAGAATTAAAAGACGGACCAAAATCTTCCAGAAGAAGTTTTTATTCCAATTTTCTTTCTTTTCGTTCTTTCTCAGAAACGTCAATCGGATTCGATTCCTAGAGTGATCTTCTAGAAAAAGTTTCTTATGGAATTTTTATCCTTTATTGCGATCTTTCTAAGACATTTCTTGTCCTTCTCAAAGACCTATAGAAATTTTGTTGAGAAAGTGTCTTTCAACTTTTCTTTAAAATGTGTCTTCTTTTTATCAGAGAATTCTTCTCTCGTATATCCTGAGAAAAGCCTATCATCAGTATTTGATACATATATACTTTCTTCCTATGGAACTTTCTGGAGCAATTTTTTATGTAGATTTTTTTTCTTTTCAGAATCTTACATTTAGTATTAAAAATTATGCCACTAAGCTTTTTTTTTTATCAAATTCTTTCTGAAAAAGTTTCTCTCAAATTTTTCTTAAGGTTTTCTCAAATATATTCACATTTTCCCTAGTACATATTTAAATTTTAGTGTTTACTTAAGATCTATCACAATTTTTCTTCCTAATATTCCACGTTCAATCCATTTCCTTTCGTAATTTTCCTGAAAAAAATTTCTACAACAATATTCACTGAAATTGTCTTATACAAAAAAATTCAACTCAGATTTTTTTATAAATATTTTTGAGTCTCAGTCCTTTTTTCGCAAGATTTAGTAATAATTCTATTGAAATTTGTTTCCAATCGAGTCTTCAAAAAATAATTCGAAAAATGTTTTCAATGATTTAAACATTTATGAGAAAATCAGTTTTCTCTCAAAAAGAGGTTTACTCAAGGAAGAAAGTAGATACAGACGAGGTCCCTGAAGAGACGAATGTAGTGCATAAATCCTCTTTGTATGGAAATCTTTGACAGAATAAATAAATAATAAGCGCACCTATGCTGGAATTCACTATAAATACCGACGCGGCGCATAAAGGAACCATTTCTCTTGCGGGACTTGCCCTCCTGAATATTTAACACGACGAATCGCTTCCGACCTGGACCTCCTCAACTATTCGAACTCCCTCGATGACGTAAGGTGTCCCACACAAATCGAGATCGAGAGCCCTTCCTTTAAAAGATTTCACAAGAGAAAACTTCCTCTTCTTTCTACTTTGTATGCATTTTTCTACTCTCAACTTTCAATTCAATTCAATTCCATGAACAAAACAGAAACATTTTGATTTCGGAGAGATTTTGTAGTTCAGGATCCCAGAGGGCATATCTTAATGAATTTGGAATGTTACTTCTGATAAATATTAAACTGATTCAAGTATTTTTACTAATTTTTTAATTCGCAATATTATTTAAAAAACTTTTGCGATTTTTCAAAAATTGTATGAGTAAAACATTTACATACTGAATTCAAACGAAAGATTTCATTACTTTGGATTTTCTCAATTTCATTTAAAACTTTTGATTTTACCGCACAAATTTACAAGCAAAAATTCGAGCTCCATGAAAGACATATTTTTATGTGAATAATTTTCACACTAAAACAACCGTTTCCGAGAAAATTCAAAAGAAAAAAAAATGTTAGAATAAATTAATTCTGTCTGTCTCAAACGGCTGTAATCTTTAGGTATGTCCAACTTGCAATAAGATGGTCAAAATGGATTAGAAGACATACAAATTTCAGCTGCTTGGTATGGTATGGTTGGAATTAATTTAGTATTTTACTTTTCACTTTTTAAACACATTTTTTTCGAATTCCAATGCAAAAATCATTCCCATAAAAAAGATGTCTTTACTTGAGTTATTCTATAATTTCTGTTCCTAAATTGCTCTATGAAAATCAACAGTTTTGGAAGAAATTGAAAAAAACCTTTTTTTTCTGTCAATCCACAGTGAGGAAAAAGAGGAATTTATAGTTCAAAAAGTTACAGAGGTTGCATTTCTTTACTGATTTTCAAGTCTTGTTTTTTAAATGGAGCTTATTTGTAAAATGGTCTGTCGAGGACGATCAAAAAAAAAATTCGGTACAACTTTCATTGTTGTGAAGAATTTTTATACTCAAATTCACTTATTTCGCATTTTTGAACACTTCCTTTTTTTCTGCTAAATCATTTCTTTTCGGTATGGAAATAATCTTTCGACAAAATAGATGGCCGTTCAACATACAATTCTTATTGTTATACACCATATTATAAATAAATTCACTTATTTCGCACATTTGAATATAGAAAATTTTTCTTGTTGCGGGCTCATTTCTTTTCATCTCATGAATAATACTTTTGCACTAAAGATTACCATTAAAAAACATGTAGCAACAATTATCATTGTTTTCTTATAAACAAGATCACTGTTTTGATCTTTTTCAACTTATAGGGTTATTTTTCTCGGCAAAATATGATTACTAAAATAAGAATAGATGCTTTGCCTAAGAAAATGAACTTTGCAAGTCAAAAAGGCCAAAGCAGTCAATTTGTTTAACATAATTGTTTTTAACAATGACATATGCTGGTCAATGGCAGTCTATTGTATCAAGATATTATTCTTGAGAAGAAAAGAAATGATTCCGCAGAAAAGGAACATTGTTCAAAGATGCGATGTAAGTTAATTTGTACATAAAAATTGTTTACATAACAACAACAATTATTGTCGCTTGGTTTTGGGTCGTAAGTAATTGTTAATTTTGGATAATTTATCGATTAAATCAGTACAAATAATACATTCAAACACCGAAAATGCAGCTGATGTCAGTTTTAAGATTATTTTGTTTATAACAATTAAGGAAAAAAAATGTACTCTATTATGAATATTTCCATTAACAAAAAGGAAATTTGCGAATTTCATGTGTTTTTGAGAAATATCAACAAATGAAGCAAATTAGGAAGCACATATATAAAGAATTATCGTTTTATCGTATTTTGCAACACAAGTAACAAATTAATAAGTTTGTTATTTATCGGCCTCGCCAGATCTCTTCAAAATTTTCAATTAAAAAGAAGAACTTTTAAATCGGTTAGAAAATACGACCTCTGGAACTTTTTGAAGCGAATTTCCACTTTTTCCTCACTAATGGACCGTTGGACGGAGAAAGAAATTCCAAATTTGTGCATTATTGACTCATTAAAAAATTGCTGAAGAAAGTCGACATTGAATTTTAAAAAAAGGGGAAAGAAAAGATATTAACAGAATTAAAAGAATGTAAGGGTATAATTTTGAAATGCTTCTAATTTTGCATGTTGAGCTTTAAAAATGTCTAATTTTTAATTTTTCAAAACATGAAACATTTTTTGTTTTTGGTTTCACTGGTGTTAATATTCATTAATTAAATATTTTTAATTTTGGAATTTTCGACCCATATCGGAACAGAAAAGGTTCAATTTTGAATATTTCAAACTTGATGTTGGTTAATTTGAATAGCTTCGTATTTGTAAAATCTATAATTAAATCTGTAGATTTTTTAATACCTCACTTTATAAAGCTTTAATAATTAAAGCTTCATAAATTGAGATTTTAAATCAGGCAGGCTCTACACTTCAAGTCAGATATTACAATTTTCTTTTAGGATCTAGGTAAGTTTTACCGTCCTATTTCGAAATCCGTCGGAAAATACGAAAAAAAGTTCAAAATTGACAAAGTAGCGACGGTTTTTTTGTAAATATAGAAAGTCGATTTTTACTTAACCCTTAAAGCGCCCTAGGGGTCGTGGGCGACCCCAATTATCATTTTGCAATGATTATTCTTTAAAAATAAAAAAAATTACAAGAGAAAATAATGAAATAATCATTAAAAATCGTTCCTTCCACTTTTCATGAAATGGCCCACTTCAGATTCCCAAATAAATACATTTTTTCGGAGCTGCACTATTACAGTTTTTTTTTATCTCAAAGAGCTATATTTCGGGAGTTACAGGTTGAATTTTCAGGTAAAAATATTGAAAATTGACTGAGTTATGATTTTTTTAAATGAAAAAAGTCATTTTTCACGTTTTTGTAAGAATTTCTTTTTTCTAACGCGCACCAAAAATTTTTCATCAATATAACCTTATCTCCGCACTGCAAGGATAGTTGAAGAGTATCCAGTAATTTTGTTGAATTAAAATAACGGATACTCTCTTTGCAGGATGAAATTTTCCGACGGGGGTCGCCCACGTCTCCATATGGCGCTTCGTGAAATTATTAGATAGGATGGCGCTTTAAGGGTTAAAACCCACACTTATATATTTTGCCAATTTTTTTTTAAGTTGGCCTTCTATAAGGAAGACATGGCAACCAATTGCTAATACATAAGGATCCAACTTGGATTGTCCACGTGAACTCCTGATGGGGGCCAACATTCGGAAGAGGGCTAAACGGGGCTTTTTCCACATGAGAGTTACAAACAAAATTTGAGATAAAAGTTTGCGCATCTAGAAAAGTTCTAAAAAAATTCCTATTACTCTTTTGTAATATCTTGCAACGTTTACGAAAAAAATTAGAAAATTATATTTTCAGAAAAAAAAGTTTCTTCTGGCCTTAAAAACGGTTGAGCCCACATAAAGTTGATAGAATTCCTTCCTTATATAAGCAGAAACTTTTGAAGAATACTTCAAACAATGAAAAAGGTGGGGTTTTACAGAAAATCTTTTCATGTTTTCAAAATTCGAAGAAAAAAATACAGAAGATTTTCTGTAAAACCCCACCTTTTTTATATTTTGCAATATTTTTTTAATTTTTTGCTAATATAAGGAAGGCATCCTATCAGTTTTAAGCGGGCTAAACCTTTTTTGTTGTCGAGAGAATTTTTTTTTACCGAGAAATATAATTTTTGAATTTTTTTTTCGTGAACCATGCAAAATATGAGGAAGATCAAGAGGCATTTTTGTAGAAACTTTTCTAGATGTGCAAAATTTATCTCAATTTTTTTTTTGTATCTTTCGTTGTTTTCGAGTAAAATGCGAAAAT
>JAUMHM010000002.1:4245635-4258377 GCA_032362435.1 Melikaiella ostensackeni | reverse complement strand
TGGGAGGTTTTACGACCCTCGAAGTAAACCGGCCGGAACCGAAACTCGGTCTACTTCGAGGTCGCAGTGTATATATAATACTTGTCTGTAATTGTGGTCACTAATGATCCTGTAGTTAATGCGATCTTGAGCTTCAAATTAAAAATAAAGAAATAAACTTTGAGAGATTTGCCATCCTAAATTTTAGATTTTTTTTGTTTAAATATAAAGTTTGAAAAAATTGTTCATTTTAAGATACGGATGTAATAATAACACGTGAGCTTTTAATATTGATGTTAATGTGCAATCAATAAAAAAAAATCAAAAAGCACAATTTATTAATTAAGTATGAATAAATAATTTGTTATTAACAATTGTATTATCATAAACCATAGTAGGAGATTCTCAAATAGTTTTCGATATTTATCAAGCGTTTTTTGTCTTTAATTTAATTTCAAGTAATATTTAAACATCTTAAAAAATTATATTTCTTATTGTTATAAACAAATTGCATAAAGAAATTCGCAGTTAAAGAAATTTTTCCAAATTTCCGGTACTTTTTTTCAAAACGTGCTTTATTTGGCTTTCCGATGATACTTCGGTATGGTTCATTGTCATTCTTTAACAAATGTATTTATTGTAAACAATTCATTGAAAAATTCCCAGTTTGAGCAATTTTTTAGAGTTTGAAGAACTTTTTTTACACGTGCTTTGGTCAGTTTGCGAATGACACTTTGGTGCAGTTAACTGTAATTTTATGACAAATGAGATTGTTATAAACAAATTGCGTCAATTTTGCGGCAAAATTGCGGCGACTTGCCCCCCCCCCCCCCCAAAAAAAGCTAAGATTTGAATGGTTATTTCAGTAGAGGGGAAGTACAGCCTCAAGATGTCCCCCACTCCAAACCCTTGATGCTCCCTCCCCCCGTGAACCTCCGCTGGATCAATACAATATACTTCACTGAATTATCACTGACTAGCCAAACCAGTTACGTTTAAAAAATCGTACCAGAAACTTTTGAAAATTTCTGTAACTGTAAATTTGCTTATACAATTCATTTATGACAATAAGAAATACAATTTGTTTATATCAATGAGAAATATAATTTATTATATTTTTCAATATTTGAATATTACTTGAAATTAAATCGGAAACAAAAACCGGCTGATAAATACTACAAAATCTAGTATAACATATCTCTTAAATATTTAGGTAGCTTCAATGTAAAATGTAAGAAGGTTTTTCTATGGTGTTCCGAAAAGCTCTCAACATCCACTATACAAATATATATTCAAAAGAATGCGATGCTCTTGGCCCAATAATCGGCCTTATTATCCCTTCTCTTTCGCTATTTTATATTCTTCTTTTTTCTGTATCAGTGGTTAAAAGTAAGAATAATGAGGTAATTTGGTTTTTCAGGCTCCTATGCTGGAAGCTTTCCTTTAGGCCGATTTTCCTCAGGGACGGCTCAAATTGAAGCTCTTGGCATGTAGAATTGCAATATGAAATAATTTTTTAAATGTTTTTTTCCATTTTTCATGTCAGAGGTTAAATGCAAGAAAATAAGGAAATTTGGTTTTTCAGACTCCCGTGCTGAAAGCTTTTCTTTTAGTCCGATTCTCCTTGGGGTGGCTCAAATTGAAGATATTGGCATGTAGCTGTGCAATAAATATCAAAACATACTATTTAGCAGTATGTTTTCATTATCAGTGGTTGGAAACTAAGAATAAATGAGGGAATTCATATAAAATGTATAGAAAAATTGCATATAAATTAATCTCAAATCATGTAGCCTACAAAATCCCTCCTTAAGGACGCTTGCCGACCTCTATGGCTTAATTTTAATTTGTTTATGTCACATCACTTTGAGACATTTCACATGACTACAAGAACTTCGTGCCTTGAGTCATGTCCCGTTAATTTAAGAATGTTTGCATGACTTCAAGACATTTCGTGTGATTTTAAGACATTCGTGACTTCAATTTATTTCGCATGACTTTACGACATTTCACGTTCTGTGAGAAATTCGTGACTTTAGGGCCCTCCACGTGAATTAAAAACGATCATAAGAGGATTCATTTCAGATTAAAATGATTATACGCGTTTATTCAATACAGTAGACTCTCAAAAAGCGCCCGACGCTCGAGACCGCGGGTCCGCGCATTTAATGCCACGTACAAGGCGCTTACCGAATTTAGAGCCTGTGAAAGGGGGAGAACCTTAGCGAAGAAAGCACTTTGTAAGAGTCTACTGTATTTGAATAGTTGGAAATTTATTCATTCAAAATTGATCAATTTCAATCTGATACATTCAGAACTCTACTAATTTAATTTAAAAGCGTTATTAAGTTAAACAGATTTAAATTTACACCAATCCAAATTGAATAATTTCTGTTCTCAGAAAGGAAACGAAGTCTTGGGCTAATTATATCTGTTTGCAAAATTTAATAAAGATATTTAGTAGTAAGTAAAGATACTTGATAGTAAAATATGAGTTTTTTCGGCTCATTAGAGACATTATGTGGGTGGTTCCTCAAAAACGAGGCACTCTTGACAAAAATAATTTTTTAAATTTCCTCTTCTTTTCATTAGTGCAGAGCATTGACCCAAAAAAAATAATCCTGAAAAAAATAGAGCTATCGAAGGTATTTTGGACTTTTTATTCGAAACTTCAAGTAAAATCTTTAATTTTGAATAAATGCAAGGGTGGCTTCGCCCCCCTGCGCGCTACGCGCGCCTACCCAACCATCAAGGTTTTCTTTATAAAATGTAGTAAGGTGTCTTAATTGATGTATTTCTTTATTCCAATTAAATCTAATATTCTAAACTGATATAGTAAGGTACCTTAAATGGATTCAGTTGGAATAAAATGCATTAATTAAGATACCGTTAGGGAGGGTGTCGATTTTTGAAACTTCGATGGTGAGATCTTTTTATAATATAATATTCCTCGAATCCCCAATTTTGATAAAGCCCCCGGGATCGATGGAAATGAATATTGCAATATTCAGGGATAAATGGAAAAGAGATTAACGGAAATGTTGGGGTCAAATATGATTGTAAGCCTTCGCGGGAGGCTTCAGATGCCCTCGTGGAAGGCTCTGGATGCCATCGTGGAAGGCTCTAGAGGCCCTCGTGAGAGGCTCTAGAATCCTTCGTGGGATACTCTGGATGCCCTGGTGGGAGTCTCTGGGAGCCTTCGTGGGAGGCCCTGGAGCCCCTCTTGAGAGGCTCTAGAGTCCCCCGTGGGATTCTCTGGATGCCATCGTGGGAGGTTCTGGAGGCCCTCGTGGGAGGTTTTAGGGGCCCTCACGGGAGGCTCTAGAAGCTCGAGTGGGAAGCTCTGGAGGTCGTCGTGGGAGACTCCGGGGACACTGGTGAGAGGGCCTCCTTAGAGTTCCTAACACGTCGGCGACATCTTTTTATGGCAAGCGCGAGCCAGTCATGCGAGACCCTCTCCAGCGACTTCAACAAAAAGATTCTCGCTCGTAATCTTTTCAGTGGCGAGCGCGGACCAATCCGGTGGTACCTTCATTCTCACCGCGCCGGGAGTGATACGCTGCCGCTAAGCCGATGTCAATAAATATAGCAGTTTCCGAGACCAAAAGTTAGACGACAGAAGTTTGTCTTTTGACGTGTTAGCATCGAGGACAAACTCAAAGAAGAAACAAACCAAGCAATCGAATCAACCATGCCTCCGAATCTAGGAGGAAGTAAATTGCCATTGGACTCAACAGAAGAAGCAATAGAATGGACGAGGACGCCTGGACCGCTATCTCGTGATGATTACACAGGAGATTAGCAGGATTAGCTTGGAATAAATCTATTTCGTCAACTACACCTAACAACGTCAAGACGACTGCCCAACCCGTCAATCAAAAATTCTGAAACAGACCCTATCATGGTCAATTCAAAATCACTCGCATCACCGGGTGAAAGTCGCCCGATCAACGTACTCTTTGACGAAGTCAACCACCCCTACACAGACCTTCACAAAATCCTTCGACCCATTAAAGACCGCTGGGGCCGATGGTATTTTCCCGACGATGATTCAGGTGCGTCTGAATGTTGTAATGGGACCATTGTGTAACATTCTTAGGGCATGCATAGCTATGGGATATACCCCTTTGGCATGAAAGAAGTTCACAGCGATCTTTATACCGAAACCAGGGGGAAACTCATACTTTGAGGCCAAGTCATTTAGACCGATTAGCCTGACTTCTTTCATGTTGAAGATACTGGAAAAGTTGGTCGATTTTTATATGAAGGAGGAAATATTAACGGATAAACACCTTCATAGTAATCAATTTGCCTCACAGAAAGGCAAATCCACCGTTGACGCAGGTCATGCATTTACCTCCTGCACTTAAAAAGCGGGACGAACGGGAGGTGTAGTGATTGCAGCGTTCCTAGACATAAAAGGTGCTTTTAGTAACACCCCTACGGAATCTATATTCAATTCTGCAGAGGAACATGATGTGGGTACCACTTTGAATAGGTGGATGCGATCTATGCTGTGCAACAGTATTGTCCAATTGTCACTCCACGGTTGCAACTTGAGAGCGAAGGTAAAAAGGGGATGTCCGCAGGGGGGAGTTTCATCTTCCACCCTGTGGGCACTCGTTATCGATGATTTGATTTGTAAGTTGAACGGGTCACGTTTTCATACAAAAGGGGTGACCTAGCTGTCCTGGTAACAAGCAAACCTAAGGGCATTATAGTTGATCTTAAACAAAATGCTCTCAACATTGTTGAGAATTGGTGCAACGACCATGGTTCATCACTTAACCCGGATAAAACTGAACTTATGGTCTTCACGAGACACAAGGAACTACCTGATCTCAGGAAACCTAAGTTCTGTGGCAAAAAGGTCAACTTCTCCACGTCAGCTAAGTATTTAGGCGTTATTTTGTATCCTAACCTAACCTGGAAACGACATGTTGATTCGGTAGTAAAAAAGGCCAAAGCAGCCTTTTGGCTTGCAGAGGCGTAATTGGAAAATCCTGGGGACCCAAACCCAAGGTAGTTTACTGGTTATATACGGTAATCATTAGACTGATTATAACTTACCTGTATGCCTCATTGATCTGGGTGATAAAAACCAGTTAGTTTCAGTAGACAGATGGAAAGCCTACAAAGAGTCTTTGTCTGAAAATTATTGGAGCAATGAGAACAACCCCAACATCGGCATCGTAATCCATCTTGAGTATACCATCGCTGCACCTTCTAATTAGGCGGAGGGCTGCAGCGAAGACGTACAGACTTTCCCTAAGGGAAGGTCTTAAAATGCCGTATTCCTTGATATGCATGATACAGTGAAGAGTGTATTAACAGGGGATGAAATCCTTTCCATGCACTCTGATAACATGCTGAAAGAATACTCGTTTATGAGGGCCTTCAAGGAGATCTTCCCCAAAAAGGAAGATTGGCCGGATAAACAGAAGAGAAATAATTTATTTACAACGGGAGGACTTGTTTGGTACCCAGATGGCTCTAAGAGCTCCCTTGGCTCTGGAGCTGGTTTATTTGGGATGAAACCTATTGCTTAACTAACAATCGCACTAGGTAAATTCCCAACTGTTTTTTGAGCTGAGATTATGGTCATTAAGGCCTGTCTAGAGAAGATTCATAAACGTGGGTTTGTTGATCACTACATTTACATATGCTGTGACAGTCAAGCTGCTCTAAAGGCCCTCCAATCGGAGGAGATTACATCCAGACTTGTCTGGAGTTGCCTCCAAGTACTTCTCGAAGTATCGGATAAAAACTGGATCAACCTGATCTAAGATCCAGGACACGAGAATGTTGAAGGTAACGAGAGAGAGCTGATACGCTGGCAAAAAGTGGGACCACGAAAGTCCTTAACGGACCTGAAACATACTGCGGAGCCTCGTGTGCTTTAGAAAGATGGCTGAAGGAATTATACACGCTAAAAAGTTTATTTAAAAAACCATGTTGAGCAAAATATAAAAAACTCCTGAACTTGGTAAGAAAGCAGGTGAAAATAGTGGTAGAAATTCTCACGGGCCACTGCCGCTCGAAGAGGCACCTGTCTAACATAAAGATCAACAGTAATCCTCGCTGTCTGAAATGTAACTTTGATGAGGAAACAGCGCATCACATACTCTGCGATTGTGATGTGTCATTAATCTTCAGGATAAAGCATTTAGGAAATCATTTCTGTGAACCAGATGATTTCGAAGGCATTCCCTACGCGGCGATAAACGCTTTTCTGGCGGAAACCGTCCTCGTAAGGGACGACTAGATTCAAGGGTACAGTACAGTAGGTTAAATATGGATAGGGTTCCGAACCACCAAAGCGCCGGTTAAAGTACATAGACCGGCGCTCTAAACCTATACGTTGCCCGTACATGAAATGCCGCATATAAGATTCCAAATTTTTAAAAATGTAGTCTGTCTAAAAAATATAAATGTTATCCTAGAAAATCTTTTGAAGGGCAAGAGAAACTTCCTACGTAGGTTCATATCTCATTCCGTGTACCATTTTTTGACCGAATTTTCCCATACGATTTTACATCAGAGCCTATGAGAATTCCCATGTGTCCCCATACGGGTTCCTATACAGTGCTGCTAGATAAGGTGTCTGGAGAGCGCAGACTCAAAATCCTGCGCTCTGTTTGGCCCTGCTATTCGAGCTGCATTTCAAATTAATTTTAGAAAGATATCAATATTATTCATTGATTTTTCAAATTTCTTCTTCCTAAGGCAATTTTCATAAATATCTAATCTATATAAACGTATTTTTCAGGATATTTATGAATAATTAATGTAAATAGGTCATATTTTCATATTTAAGTTTGACTAAAAATTTATTCTTCTATGGAAATAATAAAATCTTAATATGTTAATAAAGAGTGCAAAAAATGTATTTATTCAGAAGAGAAATGTTAAGATTAGATTGCAAAATTCATTGCTTTTGTTTTACTTCAACTCATTATAGGTTATTTAGTTTGCTTGTTTTTACATGCACTAATGTCAGTTGCAAAATAAAATTACAAGTTTCAAATTATATAAAATGAGTGATCCGAAAGAAACATAAAAATCTTCTTTGAGAAAAAGGAAACTGATCCGGTTGAGAAAAAACTTCGAAATTACTGTAAAGCTTGGGAACGTCTGAAAGATTTTAAATCTTGAGTGAGGACGCATAAAACGAATACGAAAGCGTTTTGCAAAATTTATAGTAAAGCTATAACAGCTCATATTTCTAATTTAAAGAAACACACGAATTCTTTAGATCACATGGGAAAAATTGCATCATCTTTAAGAGGCGACTGTGTTACATCAGAAGAAGCCTGTAATTATAATCAAAATCTGCGCGATGTTAAAGAAGCAGAAATAAATATGGCTTTAATATTCGCAGACAAAAATACTGGGGTAGAAAACACAGACGTCATTGTTGCATTTCTAAAACAATTTTAAGACTCTGTAATAGCTAGAGACATGAAACTATCCCGAAAAAAATGCACAAAGATTATAAACCGAACTCAGTTTCTCATTCCTTATGCAAATTGGAGAAAATTTCTTGCAACCAGAATTTTTAATGGAAATTGTAGATATTGATGTTGACGATCTCAGCTACTGTGTTTCTTTAAACTCCGTTCGCCTACGAACAGAATGCGATGAGTTTTCAAAAGACTTGATATTGTACAACCAATCAGAGAAACTTTTCTCAAATTTTATAGAACAGCAGTCAAGGAAATGCAAGAAAGATTTTCAATGATCGATTGTCTCCTTTTAAATGGGAAATTTCTTCAACCAGAAGTAGCATTACAAGATACATCTAAAGCAGAAATACCAGATCTTTCCGATATCGGTGCATATTTTGGAGAATATGACTCATCAGGTTTGAAAGATAAATGGTTATTATTACCAAAGATTTTCAATGAAGGCGAGCAGGTAAATTTAAAAAGCCTTGAAGTAGACAAATTTTGGTCCTATCTTACTACTTCACAAGATCCTGGAAATGAAAAACTCTTTACTCCTAATCTCAAGAAATCAATAGAGAATGTTTAATTCCTTCCACATTCAAGTGCGCCACAAGAAAGAATTTTCTCAATAGTCACTGATATTCATAACAAGAAATGAAATTCACTGAGTGCGGAAACAATCATTTCGTTGTACAAAATTCGATCCATTTTAAGGGCTCAGGAAGTCTCGTGTGAAACATTTCAAGTGATGTCGAGGCATTTGGAGTTAATGAATTCAAAAATTTATATGGAGAAAAAAATCTTGAAAATTGAACGTTGAACTTTCCTAAAGGAAACCTCGTTTAACCTCGTAATTTGCAAGTATAATCCTTAAAAATTTAAGCTCTAAAATATTTTTCTTTACTTTTAGAAGTTAATTATTTTTATTATAAATTGAAATAAAATGGTAAACATTCAATAATTTTTTGAAATTTTTATTTAAAAAATTAGACGATTTTTCGTGTGAAATAATGTACACTTTTTCATATTTTCGATCTTTATAACCCTTAATTTACGTGAATTTGAATATTCATTACAGTATAAAACTTCCAGGAGATAATGTAAATATGCTAATTTCAAATATTTATGAAGTGTCTAACTTTAGTTAAAACGAAATCAAATGCTATTTTTATTTATATTTTCTTATTATTTTATTATTTTATTAATAGAGATGATTCTATCCCTTTTAAGGCTTGAGGGGAGGTCAAAAATAGTTTTATCAAAAAAAAAGAAGAACCAATGGGCAATACTTTTCTGTCAAAAAAGTATAATTTTAAGGGGTGGTACTTCAGAATACAAAAATACTTCAAATTTCAGGTTTTCTAAAAATCGTATATTTAGGTATTTCAAAAAATCTCACCTCGCAGAATTATAGCTTATAGAAAAAAAATTATCACATAATTTTCCTCTTAAAAAAAAAATATTGTACATGCTTTAAACGACAATTCCCTAATAGAAGAGAATATTCCTAAAATGTCCGTGGAATAATACCGGGACTATTGGAAGTGTTCCACTGAATATTCTGGGAACATTCCATATACCGGTACAATGTCCATCGACATATAGAAATGGACCGTTAACGCTGTGGGGAAAAGTGTAATAGTGTGTCAGAGAGAAAAGTTGTCGTTGAGGGTCATTTTGTCTCTTTCTAGTCAAAGCCGATTGGTTGAGAACATCTTTAGTGGGTGGAGCCTGCTGGAAGATCAGGTCTGTGCCTAGTTTATACAAATACCTCATCATTTATACATGCTGAAAGCTTACCTTGGCGAGTGTTTCGTGGAGTCATGTAAAAGTTTTGAAAAAATTAATTTATTATAATTACCTCTTACTTATAATAATGCATTACTGATTATTTACAAAATATAATATTTTGACAATGTGCGAGGCCTCAAATTCACTTGACACGCTCCTGGTGTAGAAAGAAACAAAGTGACCCCCAACGGCAACTTTTCTCTCTGACGCATTACTACACTTTTCCCCACAACGTTACCGGTCCATTTCTATATGTCGATGACAATGTCCCCCCTTTTGGAATATTCCTCAAGCATATTCCTGGCATATTCCTCAGACATATTCCTGGTATATTTCATGGATTATTTGAGGCACATTCGGGTCACGACCATTAGGCTTGTATCCCGGGTCAACAGATGACGCCACAGAAGCGATATGAAAATAGTTTGACCCGGGGCGACAGATAGCGCTACTATTAAATACTGCGGAAGCTCTGGTTGCTGCACGTCTACTCTCGTTCCAATCGAAGTGAGTGTCTCTCTCGAAAGCCCAACCGAGAGATGGCGCTGTTAGGTATTCCCTTTTTTTCAAATTCTTACGTCATCTGCCATGATGGCCGGAAACAAATGCAAGGGGCCAAATCTTATCTGTTCAAATAACTCCATAAAAAAACAATTTTCCCCTCTGTGATACTTTGTCCACCACTTAAAATGAACCGCCTTAAAATTTCATGTGACACTAAAGCTGCCCCCCCCCACACACACACACACAAACAAAAAACACTTACGAAATTTAGAAGAAAACCCTAGAAATAAGATATGAACAAATACTTTGCGTCACCATTTGGATCATTATTTAACATAGGAATTTATTATTATTTCCAAAACAAAAATTATCCTTGGGTCCATTTGTATCACACAAATCGGAGTTGATTATTGCATTTGTTAATCCAGTGGTCAATGTTTTGTCAACTTTGCTCACATGTGTTTCACAATCACGTTTCTTCAGTTCCAAAAAATCATAGGGTAATACTTCAAGACGCAGTGGATATTGATGCCTCGAAAAAAAGAACCACCAGCTGCATGTTGAAATTCTAGGCCAAGACTTTTTTTAAACAGCTTACCTTCATTTAATCATGTGTTCGTTATCAATTTTTTTATCAAAACTTTCTGTTTTGAAGTGTTGTAGGTATATATTAATCTGCAATATGAAGGTTGTATATATTTTCGAGATTCAGAACACTTCTTCAGTTCCAAGAAATTCATAGGGTAATACTTCAAGACGCAGTGGATATTCATGACTCGAAAAAAAGAACCACGAGCTGCCTGTTCAAATAGTAGGCCACGAGTTTTTGTTTGTAGGTTACCTTCATTTAGTCATGTGTTCAGCACCAATTTTTTTACCAAAATGGTTTGTTTTGAAGTGCTGTAGGATATATATTAATCTCACTAAAAACATCTACGATGCAAGAAATTCCGCCAAGTAAAAAGTTATCAGTACAATCAACATATTTCGTGAAATCAAAGATTGCCAAGTAATTCCAAAAGATATCCAAATTTCAAAATGTATTGAATAGATGAAATTACAGAAATTTCTAGAATGTATTAAAAGGGAAAATAATTCAAAGCTTGACGAGCTTTTCTTCCATTTTTTAAATAATAATAATCTCGCCAAATTTTCTTTTATTTTCCCTTTTAATACATTCTCAAAATCTCGTCTTGTTACAAAAATTCGGTGAGCTGTTGAATCTGTGCACGGCGTACTTAAATAAAAATATCACCTTTTCGATCACAAAATTGACAACAAACGATACCAAAATTTGGATAATACTTTAGAATCGCGTCGTTCCTCAATAACACTTTTGGAAAAAAACTTCAATCTCATGTAAACACTTTTGATGATATTTTGCAAAGAATGCATATTCAAAGAAATGTGCAGAATTTTGCGGAAAAGACTGAAAGAGATTTAAAAATCTTGTTCACTAGAACATACAAACTTGCTCAAGCTGTGTCATATTTGGTGGAAATGGTCGATACAGATGGTAAATCAAGAATGGAATATGTAAAAGATGAGTCAAATGTACTCAAATTAAAAATTTCATCTCGTCACATTTCTCACACAGCTTATAGATGCTTTTTAAGGTACAAGTCCAATATTTTGGAATTTCTGGTTTGACACATTATACATGTGAATGAGCTAATGGCCAACGCACTGTTGGTTGTTGTTCACACATTGCTGCAGTTGTTTATTTTGTATCATATGCTAGGTATTTGTCAAAAATTTTCAAACCTGCAGAAGTACTCAGTGATAAGCAACTTGTGATGGTGAAAAGCAAGGGGACCCACAGAAATTAAGCACCCCAAATGGTGAGAGGCCAGGGGACTCACCGAAATTAAGCACCCCGAATATAATTCAAAAACGTACTGCAACCTCCTCGTGGTGGGCTCCGGAAACTAATTTTTATAGACTAACTGCAGGCGATTCTATTTGAAATATTTAATGCAATATCGAGATGAGTAGATACAATTTATATCGATCTGTGATGTTCCAGGCCTTGAGGTAATGTTACGTGCTATACGCAATACACGCACGGCGCCCCGCGCCAGATTTTGTTTTTTTAAGCCATGAAGTACCCCTATGAAAAATTTGGTTAAAATATATGTTGAAGTAGACAATATAAGCAATTTTTCAAAAAAAATTAGAGGTGTATCTCTAGAACATAACCGAAGAAAAAATTTTGGAAATTTTTTTTACATTTTTTTTACCCCTATTTTTTATTTTCGAAAATTCAAAATTTTTTCCAACTAGTCTTATAGGTGACTATAACATATATTTCCGTCATCAAAATCGGTTTAGTGGTTTTCGAGAAGAATGACTTTTTTTTTATTTCACTTTCGGCTTTTAAAGGAACGCTTCTTTGCCAATCCATGGAACCATCCCAAATGGATAGAGTAGCACCGCGACGGCAAGCATGTTACTTGCAGATATCTTGTTCAACGCCGACAGATTAGAAGACCAAATCTGTCGAAGAAGACGCTTGTATCTGCTTCGGAGAGCCTCCTTATCTGATGTTATATCCTGTATGCGGTTGTCTGGCACGCCTAGGTATAGGTGGGCCTCTCCATCGCAAAGGTGTCTAATAGTACTTCTGTCCACGAGCTTAAGGTCGTTGCGAACGCTAGCAAGTCGTCCTCGCCTTAAATGAATCTTGGCACTCTTGTTCAATCCAAAGCCCATACTAATTTCTCGTGTTCACCCTTCGACGATTCTTAGAGCATCCTTGAGATGCTGTGTTCCAGAAGCATAGATCTTCAAGTTATCCGTATGAAATATATGAGAGACCTTATGCTTGCGATTTTTAGTCTCGTCGTAGAGGTACCCATGAGAATTACGTAGTGCAAGAGATAGTAGCAGAAAATTGATGCAAAAGAGGTGAGGACTCATGGTGTCGCTACGAAAAACGCCCCTCTGGAAGGTGTGCTGTTAGTTGCCACACGATGTTTTCCAGATGAGATAGTAAATCTGGTTTTCCAAAGGAGCATCAA
>JAUMHM010000002.1:4207761-4218599 GCA_032362435.1 Melikaiella ostensackeni | reverse complement strand
GTGGCAACTCAAGCAAGCGATAAGGACAGAGCCTGAAAGGCCAATGAGCGGGACTTGAGGCAATCGTCTTTTAATTAAATTTGTAATTTAAATAAATTTATTGTATTTTTAAACTATTGTTTGAATGTGTTTCTCATTATTATAATTTAAATCAAATTTGCCAAGCCGCGAATTCGGGTCAGCTTAGGATGGTGAAGGGAGGGGGAAGTTATCGATAGAGTTCAGGTTCTCAAGACATCTCAGGTTCTGAAGACTTCTCAGCTTCTCAAGGCTTCTCAAACACTCCACGTTCTAACACCAGCGAAAGGCCCAACGCCACTTAAAACAGTTCGAAATTTTAGAACATATCTAACAGCGTGCTCATATTATGATAAATTAGGCAACCAAATTATGAAACCTTCCTCAGTTTTCAATTCCCCAAACTTTAACCAATCTATCCAATTATATCTAACCCCTGCTGCAAATAACTTGACATTGATACATCGCCTCAACATTATAATTTCCCCACTGATCTTTCTATAATGAACACCGCCACATATATCTCCTCGTCTCTCCAACCCTATTGTCCTCGTTTTTATGAGGCACATCCACAGAAAATGAAGAGATAGAGGAGAAGGGAGAAAGGTAGAGAAGAAGTGAGAAACGCGGTTGATAAGAGTGGGTGTAGGGCGGATGTTAAGGGTAAAACGGTGAATGGGGGAGGGGGGGGGGCAAGGGCAGCCTCTCCACGAAGGTAACCCTATTTCGTTTTAACAGAGGCGTCTCGCCTACTTAACGCGATTGCTGCGAAGCTTTTGAGAGCACAGTCTCCTTTCAACTCCCTTAGGCCGCCACACCCCTATACGTTCCGGGTTAACTCGGGACAGAGGGGTGACGGGCTTCTCTTTCGTGACGTCATAGAGTCTGGGGTCACGTTCTGGAATTCAGGTCGACTCTCTCTCTCTTCTTCTAACCGGACACATGACGGGGCATCTCTTTCTCCCTTTCATGAGTTTTGTACCACCCCTCCCCCCCCCTGCCATCACCTCAACCCGAGCACCCCTAACTCTTCCCCTGCCTCCACCAGGAAAATAACGATAGAAAGGCGTTGAATGCTTTGGCAAGAATGAATATTCCGGGAATGAAAAGTAGAACTAGGGGAATTTGACCCAAAATGTCCAGTCTTTTAAAAAAGTAGAATTCTTGTTGGTAAAGTTATTTATGTTTGTGACATTACGATTACCACTCAAAAATAACGTGGTACCACTGTATAGTTACTGATAAAAAGTAAGACGCTGTATTACTGTTTAAGGAAGGTTCGATATAATTCATTAACTCCAGTATTATTTATTTTCAAAACTGCAAGGAGTTTTTATAATTAACATAATGTAACTCTAGACAAGATCAGTGTTTTTGGAAATGTTCAAGAATTTTGTTGAATTCACTTCAATTCTTTTGATTTACTTAATTTTTTTGCGCTCTTAGGCTACTATTGAATCCACTTGAATTCTTTTGAATTTTTAACAATTCTCTCAAATCACGCAAATTGAGGCTATGTAAAATTATTGAATATCACCCAAATTCAAGAAATTGGTGAATTCAACTGAATTAAACATGCAAAGGAATTGAAGGCAATTCAATTGTATTCATGAAAAATTCATGGTGAAATGTGAATCAATCGGAATGCAAAAGGTGAATTCAAGAGAATTGATCTGAATTGAAGAAAATTCAATAGAAATCATATCCAGTGTAACGAAATTCAAGAGAATTAAACTTAAGAAAATTTAGAGGAATTTGTAGCAGCTTCCCTGAAATTAAAAAGAATTGAAGAGCATTGACTTGAATCCAAGAAAATTAAAATGAAATGGATAAAATTCAATGCAATTCAACAAAATTCAAGCGATTTTAAGGTGAATTCCCGAGAATTGACTTAAGAATTAACTTATGAAAATTCAATGTAACTAAATTTAATTCATATCCACTAGATTTTCAAGCCGCATTCAAGGGTACTGAACAGAATTTAAGATCATTGATTCGAAGTGGAGATAAATCAACGAATTTCAGTTCAATTAATTTGAATGTATAGTTAACTCAATATATATTCAAGGTGAATTACAACGAATTTAATGGAATTCAAACGTCCTTGATATTAATTTAAGGGAATAATTTACCTTATCTAAAAAAAATGGGGGAAAGGTGCCCACAGTTTTTTGTTGTGTATAAGGAGTTAATAGGAATATCTACAAAATTATTGCATAAAATACGTTACAATCACTGCATAACTATGACTTTATTATTTCGATGTGTTTTAGAAAAGTTATATTGGCATGCTTCTCGTATTCAACTCTTTTATCAGCAAAATCAATGTGTCTACCCGACGGATGATTTTAAATTCCCGGTTTACTCCCGGTCAATTTGAAAGAATTCAAAAGATTTGAATAATTTCAAACGATTTCAAGAGATTTCTAAACATTTTAAAAAATTTCTGATTTGGAATAGTGAATCCTGGAAGAGAATTATAATTTTGAGTTGGAACATCAGATGATGTTTGGTTATAAGAATTAACAATTCTGATTTGGAACGGAGAGTTTTGTAAAAAAATTATAATTTTGAATTTGAACAGGTATTTTTGAAATTCCCTTCTTCTAAATCAGCATTAAATTTATTTCCCAAAATTTTTGTTCCATGTCAAAAATTCTCTGTTACAAGTAAAATATCAATTCTTTACGAAAATATCCTGTCCTAAAGTCTAAATTCTAATTCTTCACGAAAATTTCCTGTTAGAAGTCGCAATGACATCTATTTCAAAAAATTCCCTGTTCCATAATATTTTCTATTATAATTCAGAAATCCAGTAACTCCCTTTTTCTAAAATTTGGAAGAGGGAAGTTTCAAATTCTGTCAAATTTCTATTTGCAAAAAAAAAATTCACATTCAAACAAATTCTGATTTGGAACAAGGAATTTTGAAAAAACTGACGAATTCTGAGTTGGAACAGGGATTGTCTTTGTAAATTCCCTTTTATAAATGAGAACTAAAATTATTTTTAAAAATTTTCTATTCCATGTTAAAAATTACCTGTTCCAAGATAAAATTATAATTCTTTACGACATTCCCTGTTCCAAAGTCAAAATTGTAATTCTTTACTCAGAATTTTAATTCTCTTAGAAAATTCTCTATACGAAGTCACAATTCAATTTATTTCAAAAATTTCCTGTTACAAGTCAGAATCATATTTATTTACAAAATTTTCCATTATACTTCAGAAATATAGTATCTCCCTTTTTCCAAAATTTGGGAGAGAGGAGTTTCAAATTTTGATGAATTCTGACTTGGTACAAGCATTTTTTAAAACTCCCTTCTTCTAAATCAGAATTAAAATTCTTTTCAGAAATTCCCTGTTCCAAGTCAAATTATATTTCTTTAGGGTAACTCCCAGTTTTATCTCAAAATTATAATTTTTTTTACGTCAAGATTCTAATTCTCTGCGAAAATTGCCTGTTGCAAAGTCAAAATTATAATTCTTTACTGAAATTCCCTGATCCAAGTCAAATTATATTTCTTTACGGAAATTCCCAGTTCTATCTCAGAATTATAATTCTTTTAGAAAATTCTCTCGTGCAATGTCAAAATTCTAATCCTCTACGGAGATTGCCTGTCCTAAAGACAAAATTATAATTCTTTTCAGAAATTTCCTGATCCAAGTTAAATAATATTTCTTCACAGAAATTCCCAGTTCTATCTTAAAATTATAATACTTTTAGAAAATTCCCTGTCCCAATGTAAAAATTCTAATTCTCTGCGGAAATTGCCTGTCCCAACGAAAAAATTATAATCCTTTTCGAAAATTCTCTGTCCTAAACTCAAAATTATATTTCTTTACTGAAATTCCCTGTCCCAAAGTAAAAATTATAATTCTTTCCTGAAATTCCGTGTCCTAAACTCAAAATTATATTTCATTACTGAATATCTATATCGCAGCTTACAATTATAATTCTTTTCGATAATTCCCTGTTTCAAGCTTGGATAATTATAATTCTTTATGTGACTTTTTAAAATATTTCTTCTATTTATTCCCTGACCCAACTCAGAATTAAAAATCTTTTAGAAAATTCCGTGGCTCAAAGTCGAAATTCAAGAGAAAACTACCGATCACTGAATTAAATTCCCGGTCATTTCCCGGTTTTCCCGATTTCCCTGTCAAGTAGAGAGGTTGAAAATAATTTTTTGATAGGTTGCAATGACTGGTTATTCGTCTCGCTACTTTCAAATGATATTTGATAAAAATAAGTCAGTTAATAGTAGATTGTGTACCAAGGGCGTAATGAAGGTGATTTCGACGAGTGTGAAGTTTTCCAATCACAGGAATCATAATTGCCTCTATCCAAGTCCGTGATACACACTTTTTGTCCGATCCCATCTTGAAAACCCAACATTTCATGCATGAGAAGCAGGCGCAGGACACGTATAATTAACATCGGGACAGAAAGTCCTGACACTTGGGAAAAACTAGCTCTATCTCAGGGAAAATAAATTGCACTGAGTTCGCATGAAGCAAATGTGATTCGAGATCTTTTGGTCTGTTCAAAAACATTTCTCGTATCTCGTTGAAAATTTTGCTGTTGTTGTAAGGGCAACAAATGTGAATAAAAACTCCTGTTGACCATGCCTAGATTTGAAAAGTTAACTTTCAGCTCCTCCCAAAGTCGAAAAAATATCCGGAAAAGCTGGAAAAATATCAAGTGGATATAAAATTCGATTGAATGAAAAACTGTGCGATTTAAAAAAAACATCAAATAAAAGCAGAAAATATACCGGAGAGAACTTTGGAAATAGATCGGGTGGTTTGAACTCGACCTCATGCAACTTCCTGAGCAAAAAAATCGACAAACTCGTTCGTATCAAAAATTGACAGTGAAAATTAACTTTGACTTTGGAATACAATCCGAGACACTTAAGGAAACGTTTTCGAGGCAAAATTTCTTTCAATTGCTATTCCATATTTGTGCAATATATTTCCAAATTTTTGGGTCAAAATAATCATATTTAAGGTCTTTTTCAAAGCATCAAACAAGTAAATTTCAAAATTGAGGCAAGAATGTAGACAGCAGGGGTGATTATGAGTTCTAATGGTAATACTGGAGGCGGGGGCGAGAGCGGCTACCTCGGTCTATGGTACTGAACACTTCGAAATTTTTTTTGCTCGATTTCTCCAACACTAGGCTCTGTCTTCGAAGGACCTTCAGTAGCCTTTATTTTGAAATTTACTTGTTTGGTGCTTCAAGAGACCTTACATATTATTTTTTTATTGCATCAAACGAGAAAGTTTCAAAATTGAGGCTGAAATGAAGGTAGAAGAGGTGATTGAGTTCTAATGGTAATATTGGCAGCGGGGGCGAGAGCGGCTACCTCGGTCTGTGATACTGAACCCTTCGAATTTCTTTTTGCTCGCTTTCTCGAACACTACGCTCTGTCTTCGAAGGACCTTGGGTAGCAGTCCTCGCCCCTGACAACAATATTATCATTAGTACTCATAATCACCTCTGTTACCTACATTCTCGACTCAATTTTGAAATTTACTTGTTTGATGCCTTAAAAAGGCCTTAAATATTATTTTTTAATTGCATCAAACAAGGAAGTTTCAAAATTGAGGCTAAAATGTAGATAGCAGAGGTGATTATGAGTTCTAATGGTAATATTGGCGATGGGGACGAGAGCGACTACCTCAGTCTATGATACTGAACCCTTTGAAATTTTTTTTGCTCGATTTCTCCAACAATAGGCTCTGTCTACGAAGGACTTCGGATAGCAGTCTTCGCCCCTGCCAGCAATATTACCATTTCTCATAATCACCTCTGCTACCCACATTTTCGACTCAATTTTAAAATTTACTTGTTTGGTGCTTTGAAAGAGGCCTAAAATATTATTATTCTGGCCTAAAAATTTGGAAATATTCACAAATATGGAGACAAAATTGAAAGAAGTTTCACCTCAAAAACTTTTCCTTAAGTATCTCAAATTGTATGCCAAAGTTGAGGTAATTTTTACTGCTAATTTTTAATGCAAAGGAGATGGTCGATTTTTTTTTCTTAAGAAGTTGCATGAGCTCGATTTCAAACCAACTGATCTATTTCTAAAGTTCTTTCCGGAATATTTTCTCCTTTCATTTGATTTTTTTAAATCGCACAATTTTTCAGTTAATCGAATGTAGCGAAACCTCTGATAATATGACTACAACAGTTATAACCTTTTTTTGTGTACTACAAAATTATAAACATTCACGTTCACTACAAAGTCTAGAACTGGACCTGACCATAATATGGTTGCAGTTTCCTTTTGAGTTAGCAACTTTTATATTATATATACTAAATGTTATTCCAAAGGAATAATTAATTTAAAATTAAATTTTTTCAATCACCTAAAATAGTGCGTAATTTTTTAGAAATCTATTGAAAATATTATTAAAATAGAATAGAATTTGTTAACTCCTTTGTGTAGATACTCTTGGAAATTTTTATAACTTCAACATTACTTGTATTGTATTTATACATATGAATTAAAACCTCAAAAATAAATCATAACACATTTTTGAACTTGAATAATATTATTATTTTATAATATTGGCGATCTATAAAGATTATTTCTTATATTCTTCCCAACTCATGCAAAATTTATATAGAAAGAACTGTCTCAATTGAAAATTATTAAAAATAATAATTACTGATAATATGTATAATTTATTTAACAATAACTTTACTGTCAAATCTACAGCTCAATAATAAGAGTGATATAATTTACTCTAATGTGAAGAATGATATTGATTGATGAGAAAGTAATTGCTAATCTTGAGAGTTTTTACAAATTTTACATTACTTTTTCTGTATTCATACATGTAAATTAAAACCTTAAACATAAATTACGTCACATTTCTTATATTAAAAATATTATTAAATATTATTGAGAATCTATAAAGATTATTTCTTTTATTCTTCCCAACTCATGTAAAATTTTCAAAATTGAAATTCAAAACTAGAAAAAATTGTACCATTTTCATTGAAACATCAAAAGTTGAATAATTTCTCATTGAAGCTATATAATTAGAAAATTTTTAATTGATAGAGTTTGAAATTGGACAATTTATAATTGAGAGCACCCATATTTAAGGCTATATAATTTTTCCAAATTTAATTAATTTAATTCAATTGAATTTTTCAAATTGCAAGTTCAAAATTAATGTTAATTTAAACTTCTTTTATTTGAAAACAATCCAAGCTGACAAGTTTAACAGTTCAGGAAACAACATTTCAAACCCAGATTTTTAAATTCTATTACATTTTAATAATATTTTTATTGATTTAAAAAAAATTCGCGCTATTTTACATAATCTAAAAAATGTAATTCTATGTACAGTAAAAGGAATGTAAAAATTGTAAAAACTCCCGAGAGTAGCAATTACTTTCACATCAGACTTTTCAGTTTTTTTGTATTTTTTGATTTTTGTATTTGACAGTAAAGTTATTGTTAAATAAATTGAAGATATTATTAGTAATTGTTATTTTTCAATGATATTGAATGGCAATAGTTCTCTCTATATGAATTTTACATGAGTTGGGAAGAATATCAGAAATAATCTTCATAGATTCTCAATACTATAAAATAATGATATTGTTCAGGTTTACAAATGTGTTATAATTTATTTTTACGGTTCTAATTCACATGTAAACACTGCCGTGCAAAAGTTTCCGACTAGCTCTTTTTTGATGACTGATGAAGTTCTCTTAATTTTAATTATGCCAGAGCTGAAAAATTTTCTCTTTAAAGGTTCAAATGCTCTCAAAATTATGTATAAAGTGAGCCCAGGATGAAGCCAATTTGTCTATTTTTGAAGTAGATATTGCAGAAATAGTGTCAATTTTAATGTTTTCTTAAATTTTCAATCACTTCCGTAATAATGAATATTTTTCAATGTTCTTGAGCTCATTTTAAAGATATTTTTCCACATTATCGCAAAAGCTTATGAGCATAAATCAAAATAAAATTTCCTATTACAATGCAAGAACTTAAAGTTGTAACAAAAAAGTTGGAAAAATTTAAAAACACCTTATCTGTAGGCAAATGAAATAAAAATTAAATAAATAAATATTTTGAAGTAATTTTTACAGAAACTTCATGTTAACACTATTTTTGCAATATCTACTTAAAATGTAGACAAATTGGCTTCATCCTGGGCTCACTTTACACATTATTTTGAGAGCATTCAACCCTTTAAAGAGGAAAATTTTTAGCTCTGGTATAATTAAAAGAGAACTTAATCAGTCAAAGGGGTTAATGAATTCTATTCTATTTTAATAATATTTAGAATAGATTTTTTTTAAATACACACTAGTTTACATGATTAAAAAAAATTCAATTAAAAGTTGATCATTATTTTAGAATAAAATTTTAGTATATATATAATATAAAGGTTGCTAACTCAAAAGAAAATTGCAGCCATATGGCCAGGGCAGGTCCTAGACTCTGTAGTCAACCGTGCAGAAGCAGACCTTTTTTTTTATTGAAGACTTCGCCGTCGGAGGTGGATTGGTAATGGACACCCATGACCTTTTTCGTAGTGTTCATTAAAATCCAAATTACTCCAGTTCACTTTTCATAAAAATATACAATTTTATCCACTTTTTAGTCGTCCGAGCCTTCTCAGTGTTCTGATCCCTTCCTTTTAAACCTTGATTCTTCTCGATAACTCAATTCAATGCTGACATAATTTTTTATTGTATTAATAATTCTGGTACCACATATTTTAATTTTTTTCAATTTGTCAAAATTAGGCTGCATTCACAAATAGGCAAGTAATCCACTTGAACTTTCGCTAACTTTTCCGGACATTTTTTCGTCTTTTTGACTCAAGTTGAAGTCACATTTACTTCGATCCACTTTATTCTTTCATTGCCCGATGAAGCAGACGAAAAATTCGATGTCAGCCCACTCGCGAAGTGCGCATGTGCCACCGGCCAGAAATTGACCACATTGCGCCTGCTTCACATGCACACCTTGAGAAAATTTTGGTTGAATTAACAAATTTTTTTTTGGTTCAACCATGGAATTTGGTAATTACAGGGTCAACAAAATATTTGTTGATTTTTAGCAATTGGTGGATTTAAGAAAAAGTTTGGTTGAACAATAAAATATTTGGTCCAACCAACAACAATTTTGTTCACTTAACCAATTTCTTGTTTAAAATCAACCAAACGACTTTGTTGAAAGAACAAAATATTTTTTTCGAGAGCATGAAAAGTTATACTTTCTACGGAAGTCCGACAAAAATTTGTTTTCTTTCAAGTTTTAACTACCCAAAGGACTAAACTTTATTTCCACTCATTAAGCTTTTCAGGTTAATTTAAAAATGAGCATCTATGGTATACGAGTTTAGAGTTTCTTGATTCCCTGTGGACACCTTTCCCCTATACGTAATTAAATGGGATCCACATCCAATTCAACGAAATTGAATACGAAATTTGAGAGAATTGACTTTAACTAAAAAAAAGTTCAACGGAGCTCAATTTTAACGTTTCAAGGCTTTCTTTTTCAAACTATTCAGTTTCAAATTGTTCAGTTTTGAATATTTGATTTATAAATTTATTTCAAATGAACAGTCAGATATTGCTAAATATGAAAAATGTATTCTTTTTTTAATTAAAAAAATTCAAATTGAATGAGTTGAATAAGGAAAATTTTAGACGGAAACTGTATTTGAATAGGATTTGAAATTGGATAAAAGAGTTTAATTATGAATCTATTAATTTGAAATTATTTCAAAGTAGAAAATAGTTGATAAAGTTTCAATCGGACGTTTACTCGTACATCTTTAACTACTAAGACTTTTGAATTGAAACAGTTCAATTTTTGACGTCAAAAATTTGCAAAAAGTTTAAATTCGAACAAATTGAGATTCGTCTTGTAAAATCAAGTATTGTTCAATTTTTAATATCCTAACTACAGTAAAATCTTAAAAATCATTAATTCCTTAATATTTACATTTGATCAAGTTCAAACGTTTTTGATAACAAAACTTCAATTTCAAACGCTTTTAATTTTCAATTGTTTAAATCTTCAAACCTGTATTTCAAAGTTCATTAATCTAAAATGTACGCTTAAAAACTGTACTCCACAAACATTAGCCGGCTAGCAAGTCTTCCTGCAGTTGTAAAGCAGTAAGTAAAGTAGCTGTAATCGCTTGCTTACGTGAAATCCTGGATATACACTAGAGCTCCAATAAAAGTGAATCCAATTTAAATTTTCTAGAACTGCTGGCCCATGCAATTTCTCAGCGGTCGGGGCGAGAGACGGTGTTAAATCAAGCGTGAAACACCAGTAGCGTATACACAAAGGCGCAGTGCGCGGGTACTGACGTTCGTACTCACGTTTGGAGATTGCGTAATATTAGGAAATGGTTCACACGTCCCTGACTGTTTACGTTTCGAAGGAACTGCTTTAGGCCCAAGGTCAGTGCGAAGCAACCCACGACACTGGGCTTATATTGGAGCTCTAGTGTACCTGTGATACACTCAACTCTCGAGTTAGCGCGGGTCTCGAGCATTGCTTACTTTGACCGTGAGACTCTTCCCAGAATTTCTACAATGAAAACAGTCAGGGCCGTATGAACCATTTCCAGTAGGAATATATAATATTAATTAACTGTATTTTGTAAAAATGTAGATTCTTGTTATGATAAAGGGTGGACCTATTTTAACAATGAAGACTAATTAATAAAAGGAGGATTTTCCACGTGTATTTAAAAATAAATGCGAAATATGTACGCGAGTGTGCGAGCTGCCCGCTTTGTCGCTACGGTATTGCGTGAT
>JAUMHM010000002.1:4190636-4200666 GCA_032362435.1 Melikaiella ostensackeni | reverse complement strand
GGGACCTACAGCTTAAGGTGGAATCCGAACCACCAGAACCTCGGTAAAAGTACATGGAAAAATTTCCAGAGGTACCATTTTTATTAACTGAAAATCAAAATTTTTTCGAAATATAAATTGCGTTTACTTAGAGTGGAATATAAATAAAATTGTTTAATATTAAAAAAATATGCGTAGCATAGTTCAGCGAAGCATACAAATGATGAACAATGAAAACAAATGTTTTATAAATAAATGTTAATATCTAACCGTGTTTTTGGAACTTGCATGAGAAAAAGTATCAGAGAATTATTCAGTTTGCAAAAACTTCTAGCGATAAAGTTATTCCGTATCGCAGAAGGAAGCTGTCTGAATATGTGAAGATACAATAATGTAAATTTGTGTATTTCGCAACGATTCGTATAAGAAAACGTACTGCCAAGCTCCCTGAACCATATATTTTTTATTACACGATTTTTGTTTTTCATTTTATTTTTTTGTTTTCATTTGCGAATATTTCCTAAACTAAAAACGGCCATAAGTCTCCTGAAAATCACCCTCAGAACTGCAAATGAGATTTTTGCGACAAACGACATTGTATAAGAGATTCGAAAAGATCAAATTTTCTCCATTTTTTCCATGGAAAGCCACAATTTAAGGATTATTAATTGTTTAAATAATTTCCAATTGTTTTCAACAAAAAATATTACTCTTAAAATTCATAAACTGTATCACTAATTCAAAAAAATACTAACTTTCCACGAAAAAATATTACTCTTATCATTCATGAACGGTATCATTTATTCGAAAAATAATACATTTTCAGGATTTACAGGGGAAAAAATTGTTTAAGCAAATAATAACTGTTTAAACAGCTAAAAATTAGTTTAAAAATACTCCAAAACTTTGGTTTCACTGTATAATAATAATTTATGCTAAAAAAAAGATTTTAAAAAGTCGTCTTTGCCATGAATGTTACATGAAACTGCTCTCTTAATTTGAATCAGTTAAATTTCACTGTAAATCAGTGACATACTTCTAGCTATCAGTGGATCAGTTCAATCAGTGAAATTTCACTGATTCAATTTGTGAGAAGAAAGTTACTGATTTTCAATAAATTTTCTGATTCGAATATAGAGAGCGCTAATTTCTATGTTTTGGGTCACTTTCCGGGTACAATGCAAGGGGTTGGGTGATTTAAAATTAAGATTTATTGGGTGGAAATTATTCGTTGATAATTCCTTAAGAAGTGACTAAACTTTAATTTACAAAAAATTAAAAACAGGTACTTGTTTTTCCTATTCAAAGTCCCATTTTCACTTTAATTTTTTAAAAGCCCGGAGGCACGGGTAAATATTGACGCATCAAAAATCGATGTTTTTAACGACCTTATTCTACACTGTGTCCTATTCCCCTGTTTTTCCCCATTTGAAAAAAATTCCTCTTCTTTTTCCACTTTTTTCCAGATACTTTTCCTTTTTCTCCCTGTTTTCGTTTTTTTCACTTAAATTCGGACTGAATTAATAAAGCCTAGTAAGAAAATTGAACTATTTTTGTTAAAAATAGAAATATTTGTTTGAAAATTCAATCATCTTCGGTTGAAGATTAATCCTTTTTGGGTTGAAAGCTCGACTTCTACATGCTTGGTTTAAAATTAATCTTTTAGGTCAAAAATTCAACTAGTTCGCTGATAATAATGTTGTTTTTAAAAGGAAAATATTATCCGTTTTTTTAAACCTTTTCCGAAGAAAAGTTACCGCATTTTTCCTCAAATTTAAATACTGAACGGCTGCAATCCCTGTCGTAGTCTACAAAATCAAATTTCTGAATTTTTCTCTATTTTCAACAAAAACGGTTCAATTTTCTTATTGGATTTTATTAATTCAGTTCGAATTTAAGTGAAAATAAAACGAAAATAGGGAGAAAAAAGGAAAGTATCCTGAAGAGAGTGAAAAAGAGGAATTTTTTCAAAAAGAACGAAACAGGGAAATAGGGGACACAGTGTAGAAAAGGGTTTTTCAAAAAATCGATTTTTTATGCGTCTATATTTGCCCGTGCCTCCGGGCCTTTGAAAAATTAAAATGAAAATGCATTGCATTGTGTCCGGAAAGTGGCCCAAAACATAGAAAATAGCACTCTATATATTCGAATCAGAAAATTTACTGAAAATCAGTAATTTACTTCTCACAAATTGAATCAGTGAAATTTCACTTATTCAACTGATCTACTGATAGCTAGAAGTATGTCACTAATTCACAATGAAATTCAACTGATTCAAATTAAGAGAGCAGTTTCATGTAACATTCATGGCAAAGAAGACTTTTTAAAATGTTTTTTTAGCATAAATTATTATTATACGGTAAAACAAAAGTGCCTTTTCATGGGAGAGATAAAGAAAATTTTATTTTTTCGAATCTCTTACACAATGTCGTTTGTCGCAAAAATCTCATTTGCAGTTTTGAGGGTGATTTTTGGGAGATTTATGGCCGTTTTTAGTTTAAAAAATACATATTCGAATTAGTTTGTTGCATTTTTACTCTGAAGAAATTTTGTTCCATTTTTAGTCGGAAGATTTGTTTATTTCCTTTATAATCCGAGAAATTGATGTTTCATTTTTACTCACAAACTTTTTTTGTCCCGTTTTTACTTTCAGCCGGTCAGTTGTCGTTGTACTATATTTAACTATTTTTTGTGATCGTGACAATCATATTTATGGATTTTACTTTCATACAGTCTTCTCCGTGAAATTGCAATGAATTCCCAGTATTAGCCTCTATAAAAGAAAAGAGGATGAAATTTTTGTCTCCAGATAGTAGCTGGGAGGTAATTCTCGACTCGTCGAGATCTTGAATGTTAAGCACGGATGGGCGCGATTAGCGCTCAGATGGGTGACCATTCGGGACTTTTGCTTAGTCGCGTTTTCACTGCGTCCAACTACTGTCGAGTGCAAGGTTTGACGCCGAGGATGGACGTGGGCACTCGATGCTATCAAAGGTCTACACCCAAACACGTCTGTCGGTAACCGGCTGCGCTCGGAAGATTGGGTTTTCTGCAGTTTTCCACTCTCCTGACTAAATGTTTAGGCAAACGCGAGCGCTTCTAATAAAAATCCGGCAGCAGGCGGTAAGGGGTTTAGAGTTTGAAGAAACCCACAGGATTGTATGCATGAAGTAAAAATCTAATCTAATAATAATTGCAATAGCAAGGAAACAAACTGATAAGTTTGATAAAAGATACCTATGTCGAGAAAAGCAGAAAAATAGTTAAAGAGCCAGAGTTCGACGACCTTCCAACCATCAGGTGGGCTTGAGTAAATGCTGTGTATTTATTGAGCTGAGTGTAATTCCCGGATAAAGATCTGTATGCGCAGGATATTTTACGGTATTGTGTACACTTGTACACATTCACTTACAATTTAACGCGGAAGCCGAGACTATAAATATCGTGCACGTTGCACATACATACGTTTCACTGGAATGAATAGACGCCCGCGAGCTTCAATGCACTGTCAAAAGTATCGCGTGGAACGTGTAAGAATCATAAAAGTCATTTTACATAAGTGCTCTCCCATATCTTCACGGCAAATTATCTTTTCTTCGAAAACGCGAAGAGAGTTTTTCGACTATTTTTGTTAAAATCAAAATTACATGACGTCGGATTCACAACTTTATATGAAGCTAGCAGTAAATGCACGCGCCTTCACATCTCTGGATTTTTATTTCTCAATATTAAAGACATAGACAATTGAAATATCCATAATAACGAATTTTAAATATTAGGAGTGTTTACATTTTTTGAAACGAATAACTAAGAGTTTATTATATCTAACAGATATGCATAAAATATATTGTAAAAAGATCTCGCCGCGGCCGCTGTTTCAGGAATTCAGGAATCGAGTTAGTTTTTGGGAAAGATAGTACAATATTGTATATTGTACAATATTACGATACAATATTGTATTGTAAATATACTACCTTAACCAAAAAAATAGACGCCTTTGTGTCACATTACCTTCAGTGCCATATTACCCTGTGTTTTATATTATTTCAAATATACTAACTTAGCCAAAAAACATAGACGTGATGAGTCACATTACCCCATGTGCCACATTTCCCGATGTGTTATATTACATCCTGTGCCACATTGCCTCCCACGAGGTCCTCCAGAGTCTCCCACTAAGGCTCTCAGAGCCTCGCCCTTTACATCGATTCTTTTTCCATTTATGTTATTTATTTATTTATCCACGCCTGTATATTGTACTCTCCATTTCCAGAAATCCCGTGGGCTTGGATTAAAACTGGGAGTTCAAGGTATTATTATATTAAAAGTGTTACATTACTCCACGTGTTACATTACCTCATGTGACATATATTTTATTAATTGAATATAATATTTTAGAAAGTATGGAACGGAATTATGAAAAAGTATAAAAATTAGATTTGTCTTATCTCTTCTTTAACTGCCCGCTCAACTTCTTTAATTGACCCTCCCTATGTTTAAAGAAATACTATAGTACAATATTGTACCAAAAAATAAACCCAAATTTTGTATAAAACTTTTATAATAATAATATGAAAAACATAGACCCATGATTTTACAAAACTCTGTTTATATACCTGAAACGGGGGTTTGAGCGCGCGAAGGGGGCGCAGCCCCTTAGTAAAATCAACAATATCATCATTACTGATTTTTCTAAATAAAAATTTTTAGAATATCGCTTGTTGGATTTGTTTTCGGAAAGAGAAAAAATTCCTTTTTTTTTTGGTTATGCGCTATTCTAAAGTTATGACGAAATAAATTACATTACATTAAATTAAAATATATTGATATTTTCCAAAACCCTATTTCTGAAACTGCTACAAAATTATTTATGGTAGTTACCTTGTACTAAAAGATGGTTCAGAAAATCACAATTAAGAAGTACTTACGTGCAGAAAAATTTATTTCGGTTTTTTGTAACAGAAGTCAGCTTCCGTTGTAGATTAAGGGTTAAAATCGTCAAATTGCGAGCGTTAGTTATAGATTTATGCGTTGGTTCGAATCCCCTAACGAGCGTATGGATTTTATTTGTTATATAAGCATTGTAACATATACCTACCGGTTAAATATAAGTATATCCACAATGTATCAACAATTTAACCGTATACTTCAATAATAATTATTTTTTAACAATACTTTTTATGATTTATTCTAGCCTGTACTGTCTTAGTACTGTAAGTCGTTTCAAATTAATAATTGTTCATTTGTTCATTATACATCAGAATTGAATCCTTTTCCTCATAAAATTTTTAACTAAATGAGTAAAAAATGGAGCAGTTCACACTGAAATAATAGGTGAACAGGATTTGAAATTGAATAAAAACTGAAACTAGTTTATAAAGTTTCGATCAAACGTTTACACTTGTTTAACTACAAAGGCTTTCGAATTAAAAAAGTTTAATTTTCAACGTTAAAATCAGTAGATTGCTTAATTTTGAACAGATTCAGAATCGTCTCGTGAAATCTATTATTGTTCAATTTTTGATACTGGAATTACAGTTCATTTTTGAAAATCATTCATTAATTTATACTTACAGTTGATCAACTTAAACCTTTTTTATCAAAAATTTTCAAATTTTAACACTTTTAATTTTTAATTGTTTAGGTCTTCAAAACTGCATTTTGAAATTCTTCAAATTGAAAATGTACGCTCAAAAATGAAGACCTACCCGTCTTATGAAAAATTGGTCAACAACAAATTTCTCGACCTTTTTTCGGTGAATAATTTTATTGATTAACATTTTGTTGTATCATGCGTTGCTTTTCCAAAAATAAAATTTTTTCATTTTTAATGTTATTTTTCGTGATTAAGACAAAAACTATGCGTTTTAATAAAAAATGGTCTGAAGAAAATTTGTAGATCGTTTTGAGATAAATAATTTTTCATTTTTTCGTATCTTGCATAGCTTAACCCGGAAATAGATTTTTTTATTTTTAATAACATTTTTCACCGATAAAATAAAAACTATAAGTCTCATCAAAAAATGGTTCAGAGCGAACTTGTAGTTCTTTTTGGGGTGAACAATTCTGCTTTTGACAGTTTTTTCGTTTTTTTTTATTTTATTTTAATATAATTAATATAATTATAATATAATAATATTATAATAATATAATTATAATATAATTATAATTATTTAATAACATTTTTCGCGATTAAAACAAAAACTATGCTTCTTATAAAAAAATATCCTGTATCAAATTTGTAGATCTTTTTGAAATTAACAATTTCACATCTCAAAATTGTTTTCAAACCTCGCACAATTTCGCTGAAAAGTTGTGTTTTTTATTATTAATCACATTTATAACGATTAAAACAAAAAATATGCGTCCCACGAAAAAAATATTTTCAGGAAAATTTGTAGATCTTTTTGAGATGAATAATTTTGCTTCTCAAAATTTTTTTCGTATCTTGTACAGTTTTCTGGAAAATGGTATTTTTTATTTTTAATAAGATTTGTAACGATTAAAACAAAAACTATGCGTCCCATGAAAAAAGTAGTCTGAAGCAAATTTGTGAATCTTTTTAAGATAAACAATTTTGCTTCTTAAAATTTTTTTCGTATATCGTACAGTTTTGCTGGAAATTGGTATTTTTATTTTTAATAATATTTTTAAACGATTAAAACAAAAACTATGCGTCCTGTGAAAAAAATAGTTTAAGGAGAATTTGTAGATCTTTTTGAGGTCAACAATTTTGTTCTTCAACATTTTTTTCGCATCTCGTATAGTTTTGCTGGAAAATGGAATCTTTGATTTTTTAAAGAGCATTTTTGATGGATAAAAAAACGATGTCTTTCAAAAAACCAGCAAAGATGTCATTTAATAATTAAAATAAGAACCATTGGTCAAAAATGGCTGGTCAACGAACTCGACCTTTCTTTTTGGTCCCTAAAAACGTATGACAATATAATGGTTAAGACGATATTGTAAAAATAGTTGGTAAGGTAGTATATAAGGGTTGTAGAAAAAAATATGTAATGGACGTGTAAAGACTCTCAAATCCGTTAAAGGGAAAGAGTATAAACAAATAAAAGAAGGACTAGACTTATACATGACATATTTTTCGTGCTTTTTTTTACTAATAACTTTTAACTTTACCTACCAATGCGCATAATTCCTTAAATTTACTGTTTCAAGGAATTATCTACTGCATAGTTGATATTCTTAGGAATTAGCTCTTTAAACTTGGAAAAAGAAGTATCAACAAATCATAATTAAAATGTAATTCTAAATATTAATATAAGATTTAACATAAAATGATTTTCAATCAGAACCCTGATTTTTAGACGAACTTCAAGCATTATATTTTTGTTTTTGTCGAAAAAGTGTCAGGGAACTTTACACTGATTTATCAATGGTTCTGCGATGCTTGTTGACATCAGTCATTTAAAAATTGACTAGGGCCAGCTGATTGAAATTCTGGGACATGGTCGAGTTTCCCGGGTATTTCGAAAGTGGACGCTCGACGAACTTCAATTAATTTACAGCCAATCTTTATGTACGAAGCCGAGAAAAAACTGGGATTTGGGAGATCGGATTTTAAAACGTATTTATAACCAGTGGACCAACCGTCAGAAAATAACGTAGAATTGCGACACCGCTTTGGATTCCGATCCCTCCACTTTTTTAAAAATATTTTTTCTCTCTCGCGTTTTCAGTAATATCGAGAGTTTCGAGGATGCCAATTAAAACAGAAACGAGATAACTTGACAGAAAATTGTATTCATGAAAACAAGAGCACTTTTCGTAAATACCACTCGTTATATTCCGACTTCCGTTCCATGAATAAAATACGAGTTAAGTGAGATAAACTTCAATGAAATGATACTTTCAACTTTGGCTTTGTTGGTGTATTATAAAGCAATTCAGTCTAAAGTGGACCAATAATTAAAATCAACAATTTCAATCATATTTTTTAGAGAAATAAAATAAATAGGAATTAATGGTCCGCATATTTAAATATTTTCAAATATTCTAAGACTTTTCCTACTTGAATTATTTCAAAATAAAATAGCTTTAAAATTCGTAGGCGTCGACATTTTAATTATATTTGGAATCTATTGGAAAACAAGTCCTTACAAATTTTTAAATATTTCTATTTGATTCAAAAATATTAAATATATGTTTACTATCCTGCCGTCCCAAATTCAAAAGTCATATCT
Organism: Melikaiella ostensackeni; assembly: GCA_032362435.1. Classification (NCBI taxonomy): domain Eukaryota; kingdom Metazoa; phylum Arthropoda; class Insecta; order Hymenoptera; family Cynipidae; genus Melikaiella; species Melikaiella ostensackeni. The sequence continues at coordinate 4,192,486 of JAUMHM010000002.1, read as the reverse complement.
GCATTTTGAATAAATCACGTGTCACGTCTAACCAAAAAAAACTACTTTTCTGCAGAATAGTTAAATTTTTCACCAAAAGGATGAATTTTCAACTTAAATGATAAATCTTCAGCCAAATAAATAATTTTTTAACAAAGTAGTTTCACATTCAACCAAGCAGTTGAATTTTCAACGAAAAAGTTTAATTTTTAACCAAAAAGATGAATTCTCAACAAAAAATGTAATAGTTGATATTTCAACCAAAAAAGATTTCAATTTCATATTTAAAATCATTGAATTCAACTAAAAAAGATGAATTTTCAACAAAAGAGTTGCGTCTTCAACTAAAACAGATAGATTTTCAATCAAAAGGGAATTTTTAAACAAAATAATTAAATTTTCAACCATGAAAGATGAATTTTCAACCATGAAAGATGAATTTTCAACGCAGAGCATTAAGCTTCAACTAAAAATACGAATTCTCAACAAAATGCATGAATTTTACACAATATACTTGAACTTTCGATTGAAAAAGATACATTTTCAACAATAACAAAAATACAATTTTCAACAAAACACAGAAATTTAAAAAAAAAAGTTGATTTTATAAATAAAAAAGATTAATTTGCAACAAAATAGTTGAATCTGCAACTAAAGTCAAATAATTTTTAACAAAAAATTTGCATTTTGTGTCAAAAAGAGTTATTTTCAACGAAAAATGGAAAAGTTAAGTTTTCAGCCGAAAAAATTAATTTTCAACAAAAAAATTAATTATCTATAAAACAGTTGAATTTTCAAATAAAATGATGAATCTCTAACAAAAAAAATGAATATTGAACAAAGTAGTTCTACTTTCAACTAAAAGAGATGAATTTCGAACGAAATACATACAATTTCAATCAATAGTTGAATTTTCATTTGAAAAATATAAATTTTCAACCAATAAAAACTAACTTTCTACAAAATAGTTAAATGAAAACCAAAATGATGATCTTTCAACTCAAGTGATGAATCCTAAACCAAAAAAAAATTATTTTTTAACAAAGCATTTTCACTTTCAACTATGCAGTTGAATTTTTAACCAAAAATGATTCGAATTCTATACATCTTTAAAAAACTGAATTCAACCAAAAAAGACGAATTTTCAACAAAATATATAAATTTTCAACCAAAAATAGAGTAGGTGAATTTTCAGTTTAAAAAATTAATTGGAAAAAAAACGAATTTTCAACAAAATAGTCAAATTTTCAACCAAAGAAATGAAATTTCATCAAAAACGATGAATCTGCGACCAAAAAAGTCAATCTTTAACAAATTAGTTAAACTTTTAACCTAGTAGTTGAAATTGCGAACAAAAAATATGAATTTTGAACAAAATAATTATATACTCAATTAAAACAGATTAATTTTTTATCAAACAGTTGCGTTTTTAACCAAAAAGGATGAAATTTCTACCAAAAGAGATTAATTTTTAAACTGAAAAGGCGAATTTTTAACAAAATAGTTGAATCTCACACCAAAAAAGAAATTTTCAATTAGGAAAGATGGAAAATTTCAAAAAATTGTCGATTTTGTAAGCAAATTTTTAAGCGAATTTTGAAGCAAAAAAGATGAATTCTTAACCAAAAATATAATAGTAGACTTTTCAACGAAAAATAATTAACTTTCAAAGAAAAATAGTTGGATTTTCTTATTGGATTCTACTAATTCACTTCGCATTTAATTTAAAAACGTGAAAACAAAAAAACTGGAAAAGAGGAGAATAGGAGGAAGACGGTGAAGCCTGCAATAAATAAATAGTAATTTTGATAATTTATAGGCTAAATAATAATAGTTTAAATAAACATTGATGTTCATTTTCAATACTTCAA
>JAUMHM010000002.1:4163376-4182694 GCA_032362435.1 Melikaiella ostensackeni | reverse complement strand
GTTCACAAACATTTTTTTATTGAAAGTAATCAAAACTGAACTGTAAATTGAAGCACTAAAGCGGAACTCTTTTGAAATTAAAATATTTGAAATTGAAGATTAAACAAATTTTAATTCAGAAATTTTTAATTCAAACGCTCAATAATATACATGTATAGTATGGAAGCTTTCAACACTTTTTAATTGAACAATTTTGAATTAAATGCTGTTAAACTGCAAAATAAAAGATTTTAAACTTCTACAATTTGAACAATTCAAAGATTTCTGGTTGAAAAAAATATAAATGCTCGCTATCATTTTTAACGCTCTCAATTGAAAAATGCATCAATAAGTTTGTAAATGTTAAAAATTATATCATTTTAAGCAATTTTTAGTTTGAAACATTAGAAATTAGGTCGTTTCAATCAAATGATGGTTCAATTGTTATTCAAACATGAAAATTCAACACTTTTACTTACTAATTAAAAATTTTAAAAATGGAATAATTGAAACTGTAACGTTCAAAGTTTAAATTTAGCACTCTAGAATTTTAACGATCAAGGTTTTCTATATCAAAAAATCAGCTTCAAGTTAAGTTTTGAATATTTGATTTATACTTGGTCATTTCAAATGAACACTTAAATACTGCTAAATATTGAAAAATTGTTCTTTCTTTTAATAAAAAAATTTCAAATTGAATGGGTTAAAAATGGAATATTTTAGACTGGCACAATATTTGAATAGGAGTTTAAATTGAATGAAACCGACTAATGATGAATCTAATAATTTTAAATTGTTTAAAACTATTTTATAAAGTTTCAATCGGACGTTTCAATTTGTTTTAATACTAAGGCTTTCGAATTGAAACAATTCATTCTTTAACGTTAAAATCGGTAAACTGTTTAATTTTGAACAGATTCAGAATCGTCCTATAAAATCAATTATTGTTCAATTTTCAATACTCGAACTGCATTTTGATTTTGAAAATCATTAATTGATTTTTCAAAAAATTCCCGGTTATTTCTCGGTTTTCCCGGTTTTCCGGTCCAGCGACTACCCTGGTTTCATATTAAACATTTTTAAATGCAGACGTAGAGGCTTCAAAATCAGAAAGGTTCAAATTCAAGCCTTCAAAAAAAAAAGATTTTATAATTAGTTTTCAAAATTGAGCAATTTAAAATTAGAAGTGCTTAAAACTATAAAAATTCCAACTAAAATCGTAGCCTTTTTAAAGTATGACATTACACTGGAACCTCCATTTAACGGACCTCCATATACCGTCTTCGTAGAATTTCTGCTGGCTGCATTCGGTGATGAGGGGGTACAAGGGTCCGAGAGAGAGGCGCTGCGAGCTCAGCGGAGTTGAGCAGTTCTGTAGTCACAAAGCAGAATTCCCTTTTCATTCATTAGTTTTCATTATTGAAAAAGGTCCATCCTTTATGATAACGAAAACCCACTTTTGTAGAAAATACAGTTAATTAATATTATGTACTCCTACTGGATTTGGTTCATACAGCACTGGCTGTTTTCATTGTGGAAATTCTCGGAAGAGTCTCACGGTCAAAGTAAGCAGTGCCCGAGACCCGCACTAACTCTAGAGTTGAGTGTAATTGAATTTGTCGAAAACTACTCTCACACGGAGCTAAGCAGGACATCCGCTTTTGCTTTAAAGAAAGCAATAGGAAGTCCTCAAATGAAAATATTTCTGGTGCCCTACTTTACCCTACAGGGTCACCATCCGTTTCTAAATCATAAAATGCAATATAATTCGCGAAATTCAAGAATTCGTGCGTCCCGCTTTCCCCGTTTTTTCCCCGCTTAGCCCCGCTTTACGGTACTCATTATTAGTAGAAATGCTTACTAAAGCAATTGTTAAATGACTTCACGCTATTTTAGTTAGTAGTTTTCTTCTAATTCAGATGTAGAGAGAGGGCTATAAAGTTATTGGAAAAAGAACATTCTGATTATTATCTTGGTCACCGAAGTGACAACGACTAGTTAAAACTCAGTGCACATCCTCACCTCTTGGACAACTTCCTTGACCTGTTCGGTGAATGAGGACGACTTGAGGCACGTTTCGGTGGTCGCAGTGGTCGTCTGCTGGATACGGGTGGGTACCTCCGAGGTCAGTTCTTGGTAGCAGGACTCTCCAGAGCCTCTTCTGCTACCAGCGATGCACATTGCTCTTCGAAAAAGTCCGGCTACTACCGCGCAGAGGCCACATTGCATGCTGGTTGCACTTCCTCTGCTGGACAATGAGCCTCCATTCGTCCTTCGACGGGTCCGAGTCCCGTGGGAACCCTTCTCACGTGTCTTGGACGCCAGTTTTGTGTCTCTAGCCGTAGCGTTTCTGCTGCCTTTTCCCTCTTTGTTTTTTCTTCCCACCTTCCACGACCTTCACCACATTATCAAAATTTACTCAACTAGGCTGGACCATCAACGAGTTTCCAAAAGCTTATGATCTTTAATGCTTTCCAAAATTCTATCAAATCCGAGAAATAAGAGGCAAATCTTCGGATACTATCACCAAAGAAAGAAAAAAACCAATGCTGATAGAGTTATAAATAGGGAGCGAGTGAGAGGAAAAGTAGGCCTTTTTACATTATTAACTCATGATGCAAATTTGCATCCTTCTTTATTGGAAAAATCAGGGAGGCAGATTAATTAGGCCATCGAGGACCGTAAGTGTAGGTGCATCAATGTATGAGCAAATTCAAAAGCTGACAAGTCGCCCGAAAATTTCTTTGTATTAAGAAAAACATACCTAAGCTACAATAATCTGTTTTTTGATGAACTACATTGTATCTTACAAGGAGAGGTCGCGAGATGCGGGACGCCGATGCGACTAGAGCTTCACAGGGTGAAAGTAACTCAAAATCAATTAATCACGTATTTTTTCTTACGATCCAATAATGGTCCTTAGTTTTCGAGATATCTAGGTTTGAGTATTTACGCGGTCCACGCTCGACAGTGGCAAGTTAAGCACTCAAACGTAAATACTCAAACTTATTGTTAGATATCTCGGAAACTAAGGTCCATTAAATTGGAAAAAATACGTATCTAATGGATTTTGATGCACTTTAATCCTGTCAAATGCCAGTCGAATCGGTGTCCCGCATCTCGCGATCTTTCTTTGTTAGATATAGTATTCTTTAAGACAAAATTTATCTAAAAAAAGCTAGTAGTAATGTTTCGTTCTTCTTTTCCTTAAACATTACCTTTTATGTACTTTATCCTAAAGAGACAAGTGAATAAAAGATAATGTCATCTATATCTTTTTTTCATAAGCAACAGCTTCTATTGGGAAAAAATAATTCAAATTCTATATTTTATATTGCCACCAATACGAAATCCAATCGTCCAGACTGAATTTTCCAATAAAAATTAATTCTTCATGACGTGTTGTGCCTCTCTACCCAGCTATAACCTTGAGAGCTTCCCTGACCTGGGCAACAAATCCCCGCTTTTCTCCCAGCAGATAAAGCTCGGACCATAAACTTTTTGCGTCTCGAATCCGGGCCATCCTACTCACCACCCCTTTCCACTTCGCGTCTCTCGCACCTCCTCTTTTCGCTGTGTTTTCTTCGTTTTGGCTTTCACGATCCTTCAAAATGTGGACACTAAACTTCACCACCTCCGTCGGTATTCAGCTCACTCATTCATTATATATGTAGTTGTTGATAGGTCCACTAGTATTAAACCCAACCTCTATCAATCTTCAAGCCTCGTATCGATGCTTGTAGTGATCACAGGCAGACATCTGCGTCAAACACTTGTCAGGGGATGTTTCAAACAGAATAACTACGAGGCTCACGTGTTGTTTTCAAATATTAGCTCCTCATGAAAGAGTCATCGAACCGCCCGCTTTCAAAAATAGACCTTTTTCAACTTCATTGTCATTTATGCCATCGTATATTTTTAGAAACCAATTAATAACTACGTTGACACGAAATGGAATAATGACAGATGATTGATGGACAATAATTGATAAACACTAGTTTGAACACTAATTGAAAAAGATCGGAAAGATTGTCCTTGATGAAATGCTTCTCTCATTACAATAGTTTTTCCTGGTTACAATATACATAACTATTATGGTTAAGGAATATTGTATACACCTTGTTTTGTGTAAGTATAGGTCTTCTCTTGTTCGAGACCAATAAATGAAGACATGCATCAGCAACATGCAACTGGCGATGTAATTTGAATCCATATATTGAAGATTCTACTTAAAGCGACCTAATTTGTTCCATTGTTCCATATTTCTGCTCCTTGCCACTGAGTTCTATGTGAGGAGGTGCATTCTGAAGTTGCACTTGTCAAGCGATATCTAATTCGAGTTACGCTGCCACTCCTCTTAAGGAGGGAGAGCTCAAAGAGTTCACTAACAGAATAATTGGCTCGCTCCTTTGGTCGCAAGAATGTTTTATTACCCAGCCCCAGCCAATATAAGAACTAAAACGCAAGAAATTGTTTGGCACCACTTCGAATAACAAATTAAGATTTGAAAGATCAGACTGAAGATTGAACTGTAGGGATTATCAATATTTGTGAAATCGCTGATCTTTGTATCTTCATCAGTCTCTAATTGTCTACACTTGCAACTGAATTTTTGATAATATAAGTAACCTTTATTAAACTAAGGTCTTCATTGGAAAGATAAAGATTCGAACAATAAATATGGAATTTTAAAATTTTACCTAGTCAGTAAAAAACCTGAGAGATGTATATCTGCATCAATTTAGTTGAAAACATTTATCAGATTTATATACCCTTTTCTAAAGTAAATATGTAAAGAGCCTCAAGCCGAAGATCAGGATTTAGTACTAGTATTAATATAAGAGTGAAGAGTGAAGACAGACAGCTTGAAAGATGATGAATACATCCAGCCAAAAATTGAGTGATTTTCACGAAAAGTAATAAAGTTATATGGATTCATTATTTTAACACATTTTGTCCCACATATCCAATGGAAAACTTCAAGTGGTATGCGGGAGAGGAAAATATTAAATGATTTAGTTGAAATTTGTAAAGCATCATCTTTCTGTCCACGAAAACGCGGATAAAAAGGAGATTTTTCAACAGCATTAAAAAAAAACTTGATATAAATTACTTTCTGATTGTTTAGCTAATAGACATCACCCAGTATTTTCTAAATCATTCCTTAGAACAAACTTTCCAAAAAATCCAAGCCATCAACGAAATGATGCCACAAATGCTAATGGCTTGACGAAAATTGTCTGAAATTTCAAAAGTTGATTAAAGAAGCTGCAAATATATGTTCTCCAATTTCCAAACTTAGGATACATTTCACTTTATTTTGACAGCTCAAATGTGACATCTATAGTCTAGAATTTAGAAAAAAAGTTCAAGATTATGTCTGGAACCTGAAGTTCTCTGACACTTTAAATGAACCTATGTATCTGGAAGTTGCACTTCCGGCAAATGATAATTTAGCTGAAAGTCATAACCCGAAATGCTAGAAATCGTTTCCTCAAATCATACACTCCAAATGGTCAAAAATTCCTCTAAAAGATTTATTTAACAAACAGTGTATTAAGAATATGCTATAAAGCATCTAGTCCCAGATTTACTGAAAAAAACCAACATCTATGTTCATCAGAAATGTTCTGAAAAAAGTTCAAGATCTCTTTTTGGAAAGGGGTCATCACCTCTCCGAAAGCACCAAATCCATCAATCTTAAAAGACCTAAAGCAAGAGTTTCAGCAGTTCAGAGCACCTTTCAACGGACCTCTCCGCCAATCCGCAATTTTTTCCCCCATATCAACGGTATTTTTCCTCGAAAAGAAAGATATTTTTTCCACATGTAGGACATTATTTTCTGAAGTGAACATTGGTTTCTAACAGTAGGAATATTCTGACAGAGTCAAACATCATCTCGACAGTCAGGAGTCATCTTGAGAGTGGAAGGAGTGAATGCTTGATTGGTCACGAATCACGAAAGCCTCGGTTATCCGTTTCAGTGAATCCGCTTTGCGGTTGGGGGCATTGTGTTGGTGCACCTCAGCCTTTAATTAAGATTAGCCTTTGGTTGGCTTCTTGCTCAATGCCTACCAGTGGGATCCCGCTGGAGTAATCACAAGTTAGAGCACTCGGAGAGAGGTTTGGTTGACTTGCTGGGGTCATGGTCACGGATCTTCCCGAACGAGGGCCCCGGGCCCCGGGGCCCGGTGCCGTGGACCTGAGCACGATCGTGCCTCCCTCGGAAAAAACGGATTCGCGAGCCAAGCAGACGTCAGTTTGGGAGTGCGCTATGACCAGCGACGACACACGCCGACCGGCCGCTGAGCACGCACTGACTGATACTAGTGCTCAGATCGAGACGCGAGCCTCCAAGCTCGGTCGACGCTCGCGAGTCGCGGGTCCTTTTACCTCGGCTGCGATCGGATACACCCGCCAAGCCTCGCCTGCTATCGGCGGAGAGAAAGAGAGAGATAAAGGGTGTCTCGCAAGTTCATCCCAACGGGCTAGGCTGCCCGCTGCAGATGTAGAGATCAAATTTGACATCATCTGATATCTATTGATGCTGATTTTATATTCCGGCATCAAGGATTATTGATAAGAGGTAGTGCGTTGGTAAGAAGAAGAGGTTCCAAAGCACCGGTGCTATTCCCGGCTGAAGATCACTGTACAGGAATCTCTCAGGATCATGCAAATGTTCCTTTACAGATTCGCACACACGAACCCGTGCAGGAAATCTTGATCATTCCTGTAGAAGGTATTAGCGAAGGAGACTGTACATGATCCTGCGTAAAGGAACATGTATGCAAGGGAACCTTTGACAGATCTTGTACAGGTTCCTTCACGAAGTGAATTGAGGCCAAGATTCCTGCACAAGTTCTTGTACAGGAATCTTGGCCTCAATTCACTGTACCTAGATCTTGTACCTGAACCGACGTAAGAACTTATTCACTAGGGTGCGCTAGCGGCTTAGCTCTCTCGCTAGTGAGATAGATATCCAAAGAAATAAAGGAAAACCACTATAAAGCTGTAATGATGTCCTGATGAACAAATATGATAAATACAGTTAGACATAAGGACCACCTTCGCGTTGCGATGTAGATGTAAGCAGGCCTCGAAACAGGACTTACGGTAAAATGCAGATGTCATGTTTCTTTATCAGTATGGTAGTGTAAGCGTCATGAGTTTTCGTGATGATTGGCTGTAAAGAACCCTATGCGCGTTTCTGTGCAGGAAACCGCGCCTTAATTTATTACGTGAAGAAACCTGTACAGAAACCCACGCCTTAATTTACTTTGAAAAGAAACCTGTACACGATCCTTTCAAAGGTTTCTTTGTTGGTGCAGGTTTCTTTGCAGGAGCATGTACAATTTTCTTCGTCAAATCCCTGTAGATGAAACGTCAAAAGATTTCCTGTACGGGTTCATGTGCGCAAACCTGTACAGGACCATGTGCAGAATCATCCGAGATTCCTGTACAGGGATTTTCAGCCAGGTTGAATCCTACATCACAGACGGGTCATTCAAAAAAAATTGTATTGGACCATATTGTACTAATTAAATGTATTTTAATGAAAATTTAGTCCCCCCTTGCACGGATTGTGGCTTTTTGGGGAAAAGTACTGGTCGAAAGGAACATTTTTTTATAGTAACCTATAGCCCAAAACTATAGTTTTTAAGATATTGTTACGAGTATATAGTACAATTATACATGCTGATCTTCTCTTATTTTTTGCTGTCGGATTTGTGTTAACATGATATTATAAAAAACCATGTATTTTAATTTTGCACAATGTGACAAGTCTTTTTTTGGTATCCGTGCAATCAAATTTTTATCTTGGTTCAGTACATTTCTTGCTGATTTTGTTGTTGGCTTTGTTTAATCAATGATAATTTTGGTGAATCAACCAAAAAAATTGGTCATACAAATAGAAACAAAACTTTTTTTTCAGTGCGTTGCTTTACGTCAATGAACCAACTTTGATATCAGATCTTATGCTTTAAAATAGCATATATATTATATGAACTAAATTTCATAAAAAAGACTGCAATTTAAAATTATGTTTCAAAAATGTTAAAAAATTATGGCTTTCATACTTCTCATCTTTAACAATAATAAATTAACAATAACTATAAATTATATTTATTTAAGGTGACCCTTAAATACATGGTAAATCATTTTACTCAGAATGGAGACATGAGAATGACAACTCGTTAAAGACCAATTTTTGGAAATTCCTTTTGTTAATGGTATCAAGTGATAGGTTAATGGGTGTTCTTCCGAAAAGGTCACCCAAAAACATTGACTTCATACTTGGTCCAGGGGTTCTTCTTGCATCTTACTTGAAAGTCCTTAAAGGATTTTTGGCATAAATTAATAGAAATTTTGTTATTAACAATTTTGGTTAAAAAATAGTTTTTTTGAAAAAATCTCGAAAATATCGATCCGAAATAAAAATGTAGTACATAAATGTCGTACATCTCATCGAAACACAGTCTTTTTGTTTCCTTACTTTTTTCTAAAATTAATATTTTTCAAGAAAAACGAAAGAATGCATTTTTAACATTTTTGTTACAAAGAATGTGAAAACTTCCGATACTAGTGTCTAAAAACATATGATCCACACCCCTTCCCCCACTCACGCCGAACCCCTTTTCCAGGGGCCTCTTTCAGGGGCAATCGTTCATATACATTTATTATTGCACAGGCATGAAAAGGCCAACTTTCAAAAGGGGTGGGACAAAAAGTATCGTCTTCTTTCCGCCCTTGATACACAATCTACTATTTCGTCCTAATCCAGTTGTCATTCTCATAATTTTAGATACTCTTATATTTCCCGGACGCATTCCAACATTTTAGCATGTCAAGGAAAACATATAATGCATATATTTAATATATTTGAAAAAGTCATATACATTTTTTTAATTCGGTCAGACAATACGAATACTACCAGGGCGTCTATTCAATTCTTGGAGAAAAAATCCCTGCCAATTCCAGGTTTTTTCCAGGTAATTCTGGATTTTTCCAGGTACATATAATTTTTCTTAATATGGAGCTATTCAAGTAATATAATATTTTCGGTTTAAAAATTACACTACAAAAATTTGTATAAAATTTGTATTTTTGGCTTGAAATTCCATCAGTTTGATAGAAAAATCAAATATTTGGTTAAAAATTAATTTCTTTTTTGTAAATTCATATTTTTGGCTTTAAGATTCAACTCTTTTGTTAACCATTCGTCTTTATAGTTTAGAAATTTATCTCTTTTGGTAGCAATTACATCTTTTTTGGTTAAATATCCCTGTTTAGTTGAAAAATAATCTGTTTTGATTGATAATTAACTGTTTTGTTAAAAATTCAACTACTTGGTTGAAAATTAACTCTTATATTGTAAATGCATATTTTCGGGTTGAAAATTCAACTTTTTTATTAAAAATTCGTCTTTTTGGATTAAAAATTCATCTCTTTCGGCATCAATTTCATATTTTTTGGTTGGAAATGCAACCGTTTGGGTGAAAAATAATCTGTTCTTATTAAGGATTAGGTACTATATTTTGTTGATAATTTAACTATTTTGTTGAAAATTCAATTATTTGATTGAAAATTAAATTTTTAGTTGAAAATTCATATTTTCGGGCCAAAGATTCAACCCTGTTGTTGAAAATTCGTCTTTTTGGTTTAAAAGTTTATCTCTATTGGTAGCACTTTCATTTTTTTGGTTTAAAATGCAACTGTTTGGTTATAAAACAATCTTTTTTTATTAAGGATTCAACTATTTTGTTGAAAATTCAACTATTTGATTGAAAATTAACTTTTTTGTTGAAAATTTATATTTTCGAGTTCAAAATGCAAATATTTTGTAGAATATTCGTCTTTTTGGCTTAAAAATTCATCTCGTTCGATAGAAATTTCATTGTTTTTGGTTAAAAATGCAACTTTTTGATAGAAAATTAATCTGTTTTGCTTTAGGAATCAAACTATTTTGTTGAAAATTCAACTATTTGAGTGGAAATTACCTACAATGTAGAAAAATCTTTTTTTTTTGGTTGAAGATTCATTTTTTGGTTGAAAATTGAACTATTTTGTTGAAAATTCGTTTTTTGGCCAAAAATTAATTTTTTTCAACTAAAAATATAACTATTCCATTTTTGGTTGAAATATGATCTTTTTGAGAAGAAAATTCAACTATGTGGTTGAAAATTTATGTACTTTGTTAAAAATTCGTCTTTTTTGTAGAAAATTAATCGTTTTGGTTAAATTGGCAACTGTTTGGTTGATAATTAATCTGTTTTAATAGAGTATTCAACTATTGTATTAAAAATTCGTCTTCTTTTTGGTTTAATTCAACTGTTTTTGATTTAAAATTGAAATCTTTTTTGGTTGAAATATCGACTATTACATTTTTCGCTGAAAATTCATTTTTTTTGTTGTTGAAGATTCATCATTTAATTTTAAAATTCATATTTTCGGATTAAAGATTTAACTTTTTTGTTGAAAATTCGTCTTCTTGGTTTGAAAATTTATTTCTTTTAGTAGAAATTTCAACTTTTTCGTTAAAACTGCAACTGGTTGGTTAAAAAATAATCTTTTTTGGTTGACAATTCAACTATTTTGTTGTCAATTTATCCTTTTCGGTAGAAGATTAATCTTGTGTTTAAATTAGAAAGTTTTGAAAAATGATCACAAAATATTAATAAATTTATTAATTATCACCATCGAATGAGTAAATCAATTAATAATACTAAAAACATAATTATGCATTTCTTAAATTTGTTCCCAAATTACTAGAGTTTGAATGATAATTGAAACAAATTTTTATTTTATTTTTATACTCAAACTTCAGTGCATATTTAACATATTAATTCTTTAAATAAAAGATATTTTCCTGAGAATAGGGAAAATGATACAAAGAAGTTTGATTTAAAGCAGTATAAATCCAGCACTATGAAAGTTACTTTTACAAATAAAAAATGATAGTTATTCAATTTTATATTACAACTTGGAAGAAAAATTTAGCAAGCTCGAAAAAATTCCCTCACTTGAGAAAAATTTCCCTGCCATTTCCAGGTTTTTCCAGGTATATAAAAATTCCCTGACGATTCCAGGTTTTCCAGGTTTTCCAAGTGAGTAGACACCCTGACTACATTTCAAAGCCTATTATTACAGAAAACTTATTTTCTTCATCCTGTAAAATGTAATTTTTGGTCTTTATTCAGTTGTAATTCTCATGTCTTCACGTTATTTTTCTTCGAACTAGGGATTTACATGAAGAAAAATATGCAAAAATGACAAATCCACTTTACTTTCACATTTTTCGTCGAAATATTTCATCCACTGAGGACCGAAATTTTTCTTCAAAACCAAAAAACAAGTATTGTGAAGTAAAAATAAAAATATTCAAAATTTTGATAATGACGGACATAAAGAATTAAAAGTAGATAATGGAAATTTTCTCTCGTTATCAACATAAGAGGCCAAAATTTTGTGATCAAATCTTGTTAATAACTATACAACGCAAGGGCTAATATTAAAAATTAAAAATTTTGAAAAATGATTAATTTCCCAAACTTTCTACGGAAGCCACTCAAACTTGACAAAACAAGCAACTTTATTTACAGAAACTACGAAATCGTCGATGGCCATCGAAAATTTAAAAAAAAATCTAATACGGCGGCTTTTAAAATTGAAAAAATAAATGATGATAATAACTTCTCGTTTTTTCAACGCAAGCTTGTCAAACTTGGCAAGGTAAGCAAGATATTATGATTTTATATTTGGCTATCTCCTCTTTTTTATTTTAATTTATTTTTTTTATTTAAATGCAGGCATTTAGGAGTGTGTTGTCCAAACTTGGTCGTTGGATTCCTGGCTTCTTTAATTTCCAAGAATTTCGTGGTTACACTTTTTAATTATTATTCACCATATAAGTGTCAAAATTCACTCTATTTATATTTCTGTAACGTGATTTATCGAATGAAACATTTTATGAATTTATTTATAATTTTTTTATGTTGTAGTTTATCGTCAAGGAATCTTTAGATTTAGATTATTTGTCAATAACTTAAACATGAGGACTAGAAAGTAAACTTAGTAGAAAGGACTTTATTCCCCTCCAGGAGAGCTTCAATTGCTTCAATTGGAAGGGGATAAATAGATACTATTACGTAATATTTTAAAAAATCAGTCTGCAGGAAATCCATGTAACCAAAAATTATAGTAGAATACAGACTTTAAACTCTTTCCCCTATTCTCCTTTTTACCCCTTTTTTAAAGAAGCCCTTCTGTTTCCTCCTGTTTTCAAAAATTTCCCATTTTTAACCTTCTTCTAGTTTTTACATTTAAGTGCGAACTAAATTAATAGAAGCTAATGAGAAAATCCAATTATTATTGGTTGAAAGTTAATTCTTTATGGTTCAAAATTAACTTTTTCGTTGAAAATTCAACTTTTCGGGTTTAACCAATCAACTGTTTTCTTTAAAATTCAGCTTTTTGCTTGAAAAATCAACTGTTTTGTTTATAATTTAATTATTTTATTAAAAATTCAACTATTTAGTTGAAAAGTCATCTTTTCTGATGGGAAATTTAATTGTTTTGATGAAAATTCGTCTTTTTGAAAAGAAAATTTCTCCTTTGGATTGAGAATTCATCTTTTTGGTAGAAAATTCATCTTTCTTGATTGAGAAAGAACTTTTTTTGTGAAATTTCCACTTTTCGGGTTAAAAATTATACCTTCTTCTCAAAAATTCGTCTTTTTGGCTTGAAAAATCAATTGTTTGGTTGAAAATTAACATTTTTGTCGGAAATTTATCTTTTCTGGTTTAAAAGTTAAATGCTTTGCAGAAAATTCGCCTTTCTGGTTGAAGTTTAATCTTTTTCGTTTGAAAATTCGAGCATTTTGTTGAAAATTTAACTATTTGGTTAATAATTCAACTATTTATTAAAAATTAAACTACTTTGTTTCAAATTCAATTATTTTCTTGAAAATTCAATTACTTAGTTAGAAATTCATATTGTTTTGTCGCAAATTTAACTGTTTTGTTAAACATTCGTCTTTTTGGATAGAAAATTCCTCCTTCTGGATTGCAAATTCATCTTTTTCGTAAAAAATTTATCCTTTTCGGTAGAAAATTAGTCATTCTTTTGAACTTTATAATTGAAAATTTAACTTTTTGGGATGAAAATTCAACTGCCTCTTGAAAAAATCGTCCTTTTTGATTGAAAAATCAACTATTTTGTTGAAAATTCATCTTTATTGGTGAAAAATTCACTTTTTTGTCGAAAATTCATCTTTTCAAGTTTAAAAGTGAAATGTTTCGTAGAAAATTCGTCTTTTTGGCTTGAAATCCCAATAACTTGGATAAAAATTAAACTATTCGGTTGAAGTGCAATTTTTGTTGTTCATAAATTCGACCACATTGTTGAAAATTCAACTATTTGATTAAGAGTTCAACTATTTTGTTGAAAATTTAATTATTGTGTTAAAAATTTAATCATTTTGTTAAAAATGTCTTTTTGTACAGAAAATATTCCTCCTTTTGGATTGAAAATTCATCTTTTTGGTAGGAAATTCATCTTCCTTGCTTGAAAAAAAAACATTTTCGTTGAAGATTAAATTTTTCGGGTAGAAAATTCAAATGTCTTCTGATTAATTCGTCTTTTTTAATTGAAAAATCAACTAATTGCTTGAAAATTCAACAATTTTGTTGAAATTTTTTTCATTCTTTACTGATAAGTCTTTCCTGGTTGACAATTCAACACTTTTATTGAAAATTGATCTCTTTTCGTAGAGATTTCATCCTTTTTGGTTAAAAATGCCACTGTTTGGTTGTGGATTCATTCATGTTGTTAAAAAATTTTCTTTTGGTTGAATTAAACTGATTTAGAATTGTTTAACATATCAACTATCAAATTCCTCTTCGAGAATTCATATTTTTTAGTTGAAAATTCAACTGTTTGGTTGAACATTCGTCTTTTTGAATAGAAAATTCGTCCGTTTGAATTGAAAATTAAGATTTTTTGTTAGAAAAGTCATCTTTCTTGGTTAAAATTAACTTTTTCGTTGAAAATTCAACTTCTTAGGCTAAAAATTCAACTGTTTTCTTAAGAATTCGTGTTTTTCGCTTAAAAAATCAACATAGCTGAAAATATTTGGAAAAATTAGGTAACATAGGCCGGAGGGGGGGGGGGATCCAAAACCATTTTGTTACGACTTTCTACATGGGAGAGGGGAGGGGTAAAAAATGGCCAAAAATGTGTCATGTAATTTATGGATAGCCCCTTATAAATTCGCCTGTGTATATGGTGAAAAAAGTAGAGACATTTCGCGATTTATTCAGCTCAAGCTCAATGTGAAAATAAAATTATTCAGCCTTTGACGATTTTTTAAAAGTTGTAGCGATTCGTCCTGGTTGACGGTAACTATATATGGTATCTACTACTGCATTGAAAGCCATAAAACCCCAGGTGGAAATTTCAGTATAACTCCGTACTGGCAAGACTCCTAATGATAACTGAGTTTTTGACTAGCACAGTACTGGTACTGGGTCCAGTTTTTCAGGTACCCAGTACTGGCTCATCAGAATAAGAGGTATTGGCCCAGTACTCTTTACACCTCAGGCTTGGCACCGCGCCAGCTTTTGGCCAGTAGTGTGCCAGTACAGAAGACAGTTTATCATTAGGGGTTTTTCCAGTATCAGGATAATACCATGAATAGTCTGAAGAAGTACAGTACGAGTAGTAAATGTCCACCTGGGACAATGACAATGTCCTAAATAATCCTTAAAACATTGCTATCCTAAAACTATAACTGTTTATCACCTCTAGATGTTAAATTAATAAAGGACGCGATTGATAAACAACAGTTTAGATGAGTGATAAAAAAACTGGGCTGATAGGATTTCATTAACATAGTAGAAAACTGTTTTTATCATCTCTCAGAAACGTCATCACTTTTTTCTTTTTCTCGCATCCTTCATGAAAACCTAATGAAAAAATGTCGCCTTACTTTGCACTCAGCAATAACACTATATTTATGTTCTGACTGATCTTTGGAAATGAGACAAATATCTTTTTAAAGTTTAATTTAAAGATGGTATCTTCCTGAAATTTCGTACAGGCAGCACTGGCGAGACTCAAGCGAACTTGGAAGGGGAGATCAATAGCAAACCCCTTCACCATCCCTCCAATATCATTCCCACCCTCGTGTATCACCACCATCCTCTCCTCAGCAAGCCATTCTATTTCCCTCTCTTTTTTTCAACAGCTACGTTTACGCACGCACATGCACGGTGATGCACCGTATCACGCTTCGTGAGATCTCGTGACCACTCGGTTCCAGCTTCGGAGTGAACTTATCACGGATGAGCTTTGAGGCCGCCCATAAACTACGTTATCATTGGGGGGGGGAGGTCAAAAACTACGATTGGTAGGAGGGGGAAGGGTCAGTGGAAGTAACGTTACAAACTTATTTTGGGTTGAAAATTCATCTTTTTTTATTTGGAAATTTAATTATTTGGTCGAAAACTCATGTATTTTATTGATAATAAATAATTTGATACAAAATTAATCTTTTTGGTTAAAATATCCTCTTTTCGGTTGAAAATTTAACTATTGGGTTGGATGTTAAACTCTTCTGTTGAAAATTCGTTTTTTTTTTGGGTTGAGAATTAATTTTTTCAACTAAAAATGTAACTATTTCATTTTTGGATAAAAATTGATCTTTTCTAGTTCAAGATTCATCTATTAGGTTAAAAATGAATGTGTTTTGTTGAAAAATCGTCTTTTCTGGTAGGAAGTTAATCTTCGCAGTTGAAAATTCATCCTTTTTATTTAAAAATGCAACTTTTTGGTTGAAAATTAATCTGTTTTGGTTGAGAATTTTTTAATATTGTTGAGAATTCGTTTCATTTTTTGTTGAAAACTAATTTTTTAAACCGAAAATTCAACTATTCCGTTTTTGGTTGAAATTTCGTGTATTTTGTTGAAAAATTGTCTTTTTTGGTAGAAAGTTAATCTTCGTGGTTGAAAGTTCATCCTTTTTAGTTAAAAATGCAAATGTATGGTCGACACTAATCTGTTTTGTTTGAGGACTTTTTAATATTGTTGAGAGTTCGTTTCATTTTTTGTTTAAAACTAATTTCTGTAACCAAAAATTCAACTGTCTGGTTAAAAATTTATCTGTTTTATCTCAAAATTCATCTGTTTGGTTGACAATGTATGTATTTTCTTGAAAAATCGTTTTTTTGGTAGAAAGTTAATCTTCTTGGTTGAAAAATCATCCTTTTTGGTGAAAAATGCAATTGTATGATTAAAATTAATTTTTTTTAGTTGAAGACTCATCTATTTTGTTGGAAGTTCTTTTTTTTTTTATTCATCATTTTAGTTGAAACGTCATCCTTTTTGTTGGAAATTTAACAATTTTGTTGAAAATTCGTCTTTTCTTAACTGTTTTATTTTTTGTTAAAAATTTATGCTTTATAAGTTGAAAATTCCACTGTTTGTTAGAAATTTCAAGTATTTTAATGAAAATTCAAGTATTTTGTTGAAAATGCGTCTTTTGTAGGAAATTAATCGTGTTTGTTGAAAATTCATCTATTTGATTAAGGATTCACGTATTTTGTTAAAAATTCGTCTTTTTCGGTTGAATTCAATAGTTGGAAATTCTTTTTTTTTTGCTCACTAAAAATTAATTTTTTAAACTCAAAATTTAACAACTAGGTTGAAAACGATTTTTTTTATTAAGAATTCAACTATTTGGTTGAAAATTTATCGAATCCGGTTTAAAAGTCAACTGTTTTCTGAAACATTCGACGATAGAAAATTAATTTTCTTTGTTGGAAATTCATCTATTTGCTTGAGGATTGAAATATTTTGTTAAAAATTCGTCTTTTTTTGTTGAATTTAACTGGTTGAAAATTCCTTTTTTTATTGTGGAAAAGTAATTTCTGAAACTGAAAACTTAACGATTCCCTTTTTGCTTGCAAACTTATGGTTTTGGGTTGAAATTTGAACTATTGAATTAAAAATTCATGTACTTGAAAATTTTGCATTGACCACTTTTTATAGGGTAACCAGTTTTCTTTTTAATCGTGAAAAATGCTGTTAGGAAAATTGAATGGAAGTGGTCAAAAGTGGTCAGTGAAAAATTTGTAGATCTCTTTAAGGGCAATAATTTTTCTGAAAAATATTTTTTTATATCTCACGTTTTTTGGCGAGAAAATTGAAATTATGATTTTTTAAAAGTATTTTTTCCCTTTTTAAATATTTGGAAAAAAATAAATTATTTTAATTCTATGATTTATCAGGAAGGTACAGAAATGTATGCAGAAGATCGAGCGCGAATATTATGATGAGAATGTATTCCTTAAGGCTGATAGAGCCTTAAGTAAATAAATTTCATTTTTCATTTGAAATCGAAAACAAATTTAGTAATTTGTACATGAAGAACATATTACATATTTTTCATAGAAAATTTAACTATTTTGTTGAAAATTCTTTTATTTTGGCAGAACTCAACTGTGTTTGATTTCAAATTAAAATCTTTGTGGTTCAAATATTAACTATTAGATGTTTCGTTGAGAATTTATCTTTTTTAGTAGAAAAATCAACTGCTTGGTTTGAAGTATGTAGTACTTTGTAAAATATTCATTTTTTTTTTGTTATAGATTAATCATTTTAGTTGAAAATTCAACTATTTTGGTAGAAAATTCAACTATTTGGTTAAAAATTAAAGTATTTATTTGAATATTGAACTATTTAGTAGTTCATTTTTTCGGTTGAAAATTTAACTGTTTGGTTGAAAGTTAGACTGCTTTGTTAAAAATTAATTTTTTTTTAAGATTCACCTCTTTGATTGAAAATTTAATTCTTTTGTTAAAAATTCAATTTTCATTTGGTCAAATATTAATTTTTTATCTAAAAATTTAACTATTCCATTTTTGGTTGAAAATCTAACCGTTTTTAATTTAAAAATTCAACTATTTGGTAGAAAATACAAGTATTTTCTTGAAAAATTCGACTTTTTGGGTAAAAAATTTATTTTGTTTCTTGAAAATGCATCTCTTTAGTTGATGATTCAACTATT
This sequence comes from Melikaiella ostensackeni, assembly GCA_032362435.1. Classification (NCBI taxonomy): domain Eukaryota; kingdom Metazoa; phylum Arthropoda; class Insecta; order Hymenoptera; family Cynipidae; genus Melikaiella; species Melikaiella ostensackeni. The sequence goes on along the minus strand of JAUMHM010000002.1, from coordinate 4,164,651 downwards.
TTGTTAAAAATTCATCTTTTTTCGTTAAATTCAACTGGTTCAAAATTCGTTTTTGTAGACTAAAGATTCAGCTATTTGGTTAAAAATTGGATTATTTTGTTGAAAATTCGTCCTTCTGGATTGAAAATTTACCTTTTATGGTAAAATAGTCATCTTTCTTGGTTGTGAATTCATCTTTCTTGGTTAAAAATGAACTTTTTTGTTGAAAATTCAACTTTACGGGTTTAAAATTCAAATATTCGGTTGAAAATGCAACTGTTTTTGGTTGAATTTCAATATTTTTTTGTTTGAAAATTCGACCATTTTGTTAAAAATGTATCTTTGTAGGTTCGAAATTCAAGTATTTTGTTAAAGTCATATTTTTTTGGTCGAAAATTCATCTTGTTTGTTAGAGAATTCGTCCTTTTGGATTGAATATTCATGTTTTATGGTAAAAACGTCATTTTTCTTGGTTAAAAATGAACCTTTTTGTTAAAAATTTAACTTAACGGGTGAAAAATGTAAATATTGGGTTGAAAATGCAACTGTTTTTGGTTGAATTTCAATCTTTTTCGTTCGAAAAGTCGACCATTTTGTTGAAAACGCATCTTTGTATTTTGAAAATTCAACTATATTGTTAAAAGTTTATGTGTTTTGTTGAAAATGGGACTATTTTGTTAAAGTCGTCTTTTATGGTCGAAAATTCTTGTTTGTTCAAAATTCGTCCTTTTGGATTGAAAACTCATGTTATATGATAAAGACGTCAACTTTCTTGGTTGAAAATTCATCTTTCTAGGTTGAAAATTCAACTGTCTTCATAAGAATTCGTCTTTTTGGCTTGAAAATTTGACTATCTGGTTTTTAATGCAACTGTTTGGATAACAGTTAATTACTTTGTTGAAAAATGAACTATTTGGTTGTTAGTGCAACTTTTTGGTTAAATGTTAATTTTTTGTTGTTCAAAATTCGTCTCTTTGGGTTCAAGATTTAACTAATTGGTTGTTAATGCAACTGTTTGATTAAAAGGTAATTTTTTTAGTTGAAAATTCGATTTTTTGAGTTAAAAATTCAATTATTTGTTTGTTAATGAAGCTGTTTGGTTAAAAGTTAATTTTTTTTTTTTGAAAATTCGTCTCTGGGTTGGAAGTTCATCTCTATTGGTAGAAAATCTTTTTTGGTTAAGTAGGCATATTGACAACTAAACTCACTAAAAACGCGAAAAAATGCAAAATAAATGTGAAATTCTTGTTTAGCCAACGGCTACGTTACTTTATGAGGGGGGGGGAGACTAAACCA
>JAUMHM010000002.1:4138053-4160818 GCA_032362435.1 Melikaiella ostensackeni | reverse complement strand
CACTTCTTTAAAATACTCACCCCCTCCCCCCCCCCCCCCATTCACCTAAGATAATCCTATCCCTTATTCCCCTTTTTCCTTCCTTGTTTTATTAATAAACTTCCAAGCCTCCCCTGCTGTTTTAATTTTGATGATTTCTTCCTCTAATTCCTTTTTCTTATTTTCTTCTTTTTGCTTACATAAATCTCTACATTCCTTCCTGGCTACGACGTACTCTTTCTTTCTGCTTTTTCCCTTCCTCCAATTTTTATACTCTTTTTTAACTTTCCTTTTCTTTTTCTTACACTCTTTGTCCCACTAAACTTTTGTCCAATTCTTATCTCTTGCCGTTCTATTCCTAACTTTATTTGTAATTCTGGTTCTCTTAATCTTTACCTTTAACTCCTTCTAAACTTCGCTTAGCATAATCTTCTCAAACTCTAATCTTTTCGTTTTTTCCACGTAATTTTTCTTTGCTTCCTCTACCAACTCTTCATTCTCGTTTCATTCTCTCTTATTCTTTATTATATCTATCCTCATTCTACTTTTTAGATACACTCCTACTGAATGGTGATCTGATTCTATCCTAACTATCCTGATGATGATGATGGTTATTCAGACAACATTATACTTATCTCAGAACACCGCTCCGACCCGGGTTGCTAATCAATCTTTCTAGCAATCACCCCGAGTTGAAAGCTTCACAAAGTCATCGTGCATCACGGCTATGCACGTACAAACTTACTAATAAACCAATGAAAAGATCCATCCGCAAAATTTACGCCAACCATATCCACTAAGCAAAACATCCAGTTGGGAAAATATTTCGTTTCAGGCATCAATCACTCCACTTGCACTCTTCGTCACACACTTTTTGTCCTTCTAAATCATTTTAAGCCACACATCCCTGTCCTAGCATACAAATTTTACTTCCTTTATGTTCATACACTTTTTTATGCTAGCTCTTTTAATCCTTTGACTCTTTACATGTTTTCGCTTCAGAGTCTCATTCACATAGTCCATCATTCTTTCTTTGGTCCAACTCTGCGTACGTAACCATATATTTTACCAAAATACACTTGATTCATTAAACACCCTTCATCCATTCTATCGACATGACCAAGATATCTTAGAAATTTATTTCTCTCTAATCAGTCAGCGTTTCCTCTATACCAAATTCCTTAAGAACTCACTCATTACTGACTTTGGCTATCAGCGATTTACCGCATATACATTCCTCAGGAATCGCATACAAACCGTGTTCACTTTCCTTCTATTTTTTTCTTGAAAATGCTAGGTCGCGCTAGTACACAACACAGTAAGTGCAATCACATAATATATTTTGCCATTTATCATTTATTCGTCACATTCTTACTCCAAGATAGACGAAATCTTCAACTTCCTCGATATTCTCTTCCTCTTAGGTACTGTTGGATCCTATTTTCTCATTCCCTCTTTAAAACAATAATAAATAATGAATAACCAAGCGGACATGATGCAGCCTTGCCTAACGCCGTATCGAAAATCAAACCAAATACTTAGACACTTACACTCGTTTTACTGCCTTCATAGATTGCTTCTGTTACTTTTAAAAGCCAAACATTGACTACGTACTTCCTCAGAAATTCCCACAGTTTAACTCTATCTACCTTGTCAAAGGCTTTTTCCAAATCAACAAATGCACAGAAAACTTTTTTGCATACTCTCGAACTTTCAAACTTGTTAATCCCTCCAGCTTTGCAATACTGGATATTATTGTTATTAGGATATCTTAAATAAAAATGAAATTATCACTTAAAACTGTGCAAGTTCCCTCATAAATCTAATCGTATGTTAAACTTTAATGCAACTGTTATATCACTTCGTATATATGTATGAGGGTTGGCTGACAAGTAATGCCTCCAAGTCAATATCTTGACTACAAATAGAGATATTTAAATAATTTGAATGCCCAAATGTAGCTTAGTTATTCATTTATTGACGAAAATGTCACTTTTCAACAAAAACAACTCCACTGTGGAATTATCGATTTTCAATGAAAACGTTGTCCGACGTTTGGTATAAGCAGTGCGCGGTACGGTACCGGTACGCCCGAGAAAAAGATGAATTTTTAACAAATAACATCACTGGAAATGAGAGTTGGATATATCATTATGATCCTGAAAATGATAGACAATCAATGGAGTATCATCATGACACATCACCCTTTCCAAAAAAATTTAAAAGGACACTATCTTCGGAAAAAGTGATGCTAATCGCTTTCTGGGATTCAAAAGAACTCATTTATACTAATTTTTGCCAAAAGGTAAACAAGTCCAAAAAGTACTGTGAGATTGAAAAATCTAAAAATGAGAATTCGGCGAGTAAGACCTGAATTAAACAGGTTTTTACTCCAACACGACAACGCGCGACCTGAGCGGCTGAAGTCGCTAAAGTTCGAAATCGTTCCTCATCCTGCTCACAGCCCAGACTTGGCTCCAAGTGACTACCTTTTGTTTCCAAAATTTGAAAGAACATCTCAGGAGACAAAAATTCGACTCGGATGCGGAAGCCAAGGTAGCCACATTAAAATGGTTGAATGAACAACCCCAAGAATTTTACTTATGCCGAATCCAAAAACTTCTTTCACGTTGGACGAAATGTATGGAAGTCAATGGCGATTATGTTGAAAAGTGAAATTGTCGCTAATAAATGAATAATTAAACTACATTTGTGCGTTCAAATTATTCATATATATTTATTTTTAATTAAGTTAGTGTCTTGGAGGCATTACTTGTTAGCGAACCCTCGTATATTGGTGTGCCCGTAGGCGATTTATCTCAAGGCTTTAATAATATAAACTTTAAACCTAATAACATTAAACTGAAAGTGAAATCCAATTATACTGCTTGAAGTATATACATGGACCAGTATACCAACAAAACTAAGATCTTTTTAATTAATATACTCACCTGGTCAACAAACACAAACATCAGCTAATTATTCAAAAGTAATATTCGGTTTTCCATTTGATCTTTTAATTCCGAATCTAGCTATCTGTAAAGAATGCTTATTAATTTTTAAAGGAATGTATAATTAATCTTATTTTGGTTCTCTTCACATGTGAGATGCTGAGTTCTAAGTACCTGTCTCTCATCGAGAATTCCTCACATTTTTCAGATCGCATCCATCTCCTTTTCTCCGTTTTACAGTAAGAATACAAAAAGACTCGGTCTTACTCCTTACCCTCAACTTATCTGCCTCCTATCCCTGGTTCATTCTTGCAACACAATGACACGCGATTTGTCTGAGGGGTTGACACACCATTCGTGAGGAAGAGTAGATACCATTGGCAGAGTAGAAACCATCGAGATCGAATAGATTAGAAATGTAGGAGTACTTTGCTCGAAAACTCCACTTGTGAAAGCGGTCGAACATAGCGAAAAGCGATTCAATAGATTTTAGCGGGTCAAAATCTTAATGGAACAAGCAATTACGATATGAATTTCATCTTTCTATAATATGGAGGATTGAATGTTGTACTAACTTCAAACTTTCAAAGCGTCCAAATAAAAATATATACTTCGTTAGCTAAAATGTTTAAATCAGCATCAAGTAGATAAATGGCTACAGGTTATCTCTTCCCTGTCACTAGGACTTTTCTAGACATCTCTCTCCAAATATAAAATTCGATCTGCGTTCAGAAGAGGCGATCCAGGGAACCTCTACGCGATAAAAAATTCTTCCCAGCGAAGGTACTAAGGATCTGTCAGAGGATGTTCCACAGGACACAGTTTCCAAGACATGAATAAAATCCTTTGGGTCCGGGTTTCCTTAATGCATCATTAAATTACATCGGCTTGCGGCTTCATCAGGAAGATTGGACAGGACTCCCCCGAGAACTTTTGGGTATCAATCCCCAAGGACAAACAACGTAATCTCAGACAAAACATGCAAAGGAGCGGGGGAGAAGGGAGGGGTCACCCCCCAAAGGAAAGAAGGAGTCTTCTTTACGTTTGGGAAGTGATGCCCAAATGATGTTGGGAGTCTTTTTTGCCTTTGGTGATTATGCCCAAAACCCACCCTGGGAAGACATGCCCGAGATGATTCATTCCATACTAAGGAAAATCATACACGAGGATAGCCCCACTCGAGGGATTTTTTCCTTGTCTGGGGAGGGATGCCGTGGAGAGGATGGCCAAAAGTATCTTCGGTTGAAAGACTTGCCAGGGTCAGCCTTTTATTTTTTATAGACATTTTGGCTCGCTTATTACTAACGGACTTTTAATTTTATGTCTGGGGCGAGATACCAAAGGAGTCCCAGCGAGCGAGAAGAGTTGACGTGGTAAGATCAGTGCTTGAGGTTTTTGTAATTGTAGGTACTAACTTCCCAAAAAAAAGAAAGCGGCAAGGCCAATGAACCAGCCCACCATATCTATATGTATTTGGGGTCACTGAATCCGAACCTGGTACCAGATTTGCTCCACCATGCCAGATTTTCAAGAAAATTAACTTATAGCTAAGGTCCCGAGGAACAGGTGGGGTCCTGAGGGGAAGCTGGATGCCGAATGATAGGTATGGTGCCGAGGAATAGCGGGGTCCCTAGTGATATGGGTACGGTCCCGAGAGATAATTGGGATCCCGTGTGAAGGCTTAGCTCTCGAGTGATAGGTAGGGTCCCAAGGAATAGGTGGGATTCCGAGTGGTGTAGGAATACGAAACCCTAATAATGCCTGCTCAAGGAAAAATTTATTACTTGGTACAAAAAAAAAACTGTAAAAATAAAATTTTTTGAGAGGCTCCATGTTTTGAATCGTCACACTCTTTTGTTGATTACAAAAAAAATTAAAATCGTCGTTACTTACTACATAGACAGCTCTTAGATGAATAGTGTAAGCTTACCTGAAACAGAAGACAGTGTACCAATGAATTAATTATAAGACAAATTCTATATATAAGGGTGTGTAGAGATCTTAAAAGTTACAATTTCGTGGGAACCCAGAGAGACAAATGCATAATTGCATCCCTAAACATTTTTTGTAAGGATTGTCAAAATTTTGGAACTTTGTCCATACAATATGGCAAAAAACTGTTATAGTTGGAGGTTAGATGAAAAATTCAAGAACTGAGAATCGGAAAATATACATAATATTTTCTTTCAATTGCTGTAGCCAACGCTGGAAATATTTTTGAAAAAAGCGGTTTTCCGCAGTTCCAATTTCAAAAATACCCAGGCGACTCGTTTTTCAACATAAAGGGGTTCATTTAGGGCTTGAAATGTTAGGAATTCGTCCGGCTATATGCTGCCGTGTTAAGGAAAAACTTACGTAAGTGACTTTGCGAATACGGTTTATTCTTTTATACCTGGCAATGGTAAAGTCGAGATAAACGACAATGTCACTTGATTATACTTACAGATTATACTTGTAAGCAATTAACACTTTTATTCGTAGGAAAATCTTTCTTTTTTTTTTAATTACACTTATTAAAACTTTCAAGTATTACACCTCATCCTTACTAAACAAAAAGATCAGAGACAGTACTTGCTTTAGATCGAAGAGAAGCACCGAAAACAATTTTGGCTCCATAGAAAGTCACATGCGGTGTGTCTCCCTTGCAGCATGCCTCGCATACGGAATGTCTCCCTGAGGCATGTCTCCCCTACGGAATCTTTCCCCAGCAGATTGCCAGTTTTGCGGCAAGTCTCCCGAACCCAATTACCACACCTGCAGCTTGTCTGTCCAGCTGCAAGCCTCTCTGCGGCATTTCCCCCCCCCCCACCAAGAAAAATTTTAAGTCTTCCTCCAAAGAGTCAGAAGTACAGAAAGTCTCTTGAACTCAATTGCCACATCCACGGCTTGTCTCCCCACCGCAAGTTTCCCTGCAGCATCTCTCACCCAAGACGTCTTCCTTCAAAGTGGCAGAAGCGCGGCAATGCGTTAAGAATATCGAGTTTGATTTGTTCTCTACGGTGCAAGTAACAAGTATAATTGACATATAAGTATAATCGGTCAAAATTAAGTGCTCATATTACGATGATAATTTTTCTCTTCATTTACGTACAAGAGGCATACATTTTTTCCAGAAAGAGAAATTGTGTCAATGAAAAAACTGAAATTAAGTTATTTGATATTGTCTTTACTTAGTAAGGAATAAATATTCAAAAATTTTATCAATATTCATAAATGACGGACACTTAGCACTTTCATGCATACGGTTCGTGCTACACTTCCAGCCGAGGCCCTGGACCTATCCAATCCCTCACAACTAGCTGCTACTCGCTCGAAACATAGGCACTTGCAGCATTTACATTTGGTTACCTGTGTCCTCTCCCTAACTTAAAACATAACCCATCATTTTCGATCTTTCCTCATTTTAGCATTATTTATCTTGATGCTCTGCAGGTCAGATTCTCCAGTCGCTTCGCTTCATTAGCAATTTTACTATTGCTTTCCCTTCTAGTGCCAGAGTTACGGCCCCACGAAGCTGCTTCTTTTTCCACCCTTCTTCAGTTTCACCAGGATCTCTCTGCCCCTGTTGTGGCGGATCTCAGAAATCTCCGCCCCAACTCGACGTGTCCAAATGACAAGGTCCCATCTCGGATAGACCAAATGAAAAGGTCCTAACTCGTGGAGACAAAACGAAAGGGTGCTAACTCGCGTGCCAAAATCTCGAAGCTACAAAATCCCATATAAATTGTATTGGGAACATCAGATCCTTCTACTCTGTAGCACCTTTTCATTTGGTTTCCACGAGTTGCAACTTTTCATTTGGTCTCTCCGATATGGAACCTTGTCACTTAGACACGTTAAATGATCCTAGGGCAGGTGAATCGTTGACTTCATCCATCATGTTACGAAGTATGTCCGCGTAGGAGGTTCCAACGCTAGCCTTAACCTTAGTGGCATCAGTTAGGGTTCGTCTTATCACCCTTCCTTTGGCCTCTCTTTTCCTCCGTCTTCCCCCCCCCCTTTTTTTTGAAGCATCACCTCTTGCTGAGATGTGGGCAACACCTTCGTTGCTCCTCGATATCTATTTTGATCCTATTTTGTGCCCTCCTATTCTTTCTCCCCCTCCGCCTCTATCTGTCTATATATCTCTCACCTTATTAGTTCCAAACACTCCTACGGAGAAATTGCTATAGGAGATGCTGCTACAGAGGTCGGTAACACAAACTGATAGCAAAGATGCTTCATCATCCAGACAGTATGGTTTACGTAAAAGACGATACACGGTCGATACTATAGCGAACATGCTAAAATCAGGAAAACACCAAACCACCATCTGAGAATGATCGAAAGCTATCCAAATGATAAAAGACTGGTGTATGACGTAGACGGCGGCCAAATGGAAATATGACAACGGAAGTTTTTCAAGGCTCGGTATTTAAGCCAAGCTTAAGTACCGAGTGGAATGTGAGATACAACGACTTCCTCACGATAGAACTAATAAAGGAAGCAACCCTGGTGTGCTTCATGGAGGACGTCGCGGTCGTGGGGATAGCAAAACTGAAACTGGAAATAATAGCGAATGACAGTCTAGATAGGATGAACCCATGGACGCGGGAGAATGGCCTGCTGATAATAGCTGTCCATAAGATTGAAGCGGTCCTGATATTCCATGTCAATTACAGCTGGAGGTGCAAAAAATAAAATGGTTGAGAATGACACACCTTGGCGTGCAACTTGACAGCAGACTACCCCGGGAGATGAGAAGGAGACTTCTTAAATAGCGTAGTCGATGCCGAGATTCGCAACGCTACTCTGGACTGAAGCTATGCAAAGAAACTGGACAAGACAGAAGTTTGCCTCACATTAGATATATAGCGTGAGAATAATCGCCTTATCAAACAGAGAGTGCATTCTTAATCATTAAGGAGCCTTCTTTATTCATTGCTAAGGCGTTGTTCTTTGGCGCTACTAGTGAATGTTTTTGGCTACTTTCTGAGATTTGACTGGGAGATAAGTTTTGTCAGAATTCCTCACACAAGGTGTGGCTATCAAATAACCGGACTGATTTTTTGCCGCTTGCTTGAGGCCTCGGCAACAACAAGCAAGGTTTAATATTGATCTGTATTCTTTTCCCCCATTTCCTTCAAATTTCAAGGTTGTAAGACTCTAAGTACGACAGTAACGCCCCCGTCCTCGCACATCGAAAACCGACGGTAACATCGAAAAAGTGAGTAAAATTATTAGAAACAAGTTGATGCCTGAGCATTCGAGCAACTGCTGACTTAGTGAACATCGATCAAAGAAGTTTTGACAACTCTTCGTGAACGCGTGAAAAAAAAGACCTGAAATGTGGAAGAACGGCTCGTTCTGCAGCATTGCTTCAAACAATGGAAGATTCGTATGGAGTGGTGTAGGGATCGAGAAGGGGACTACATTGAAGGGAATAACATCTCCATTGAATAATTTGGTAAACGAAAATTGTTAGGCTAACAGTCAGGTTATTTAATAGCCACACCTCGTATGTTTCTTTAAATGGTAATAATGAACTATTACTTCACACAAAAGAAAAAGATTCCAACGCACATATTTTTTTTATAGATGTGCTGGTCAGCGAACGCCCGACCTACTTTAGAAGTATTTCGTTTGCGGTACCCTAAGAACTAGTTTAAAAAATCTCGGAAAGAATTTGTCGGTTTCACATGAAAACCCAGGCTTATTCTCCGATTCATTTGGATTTCCGGAATATCTAGTTAGTAGAGGCTCTGGTAATTCACATTTGGTTCCCTTGCCCTACATTTTCCATATTGAAATTCAAGTAATAAATCTACGCAGTGGAGATTCGAGCTTCAAAAAAGGAATATATCTCGTGTTTTGAACGTGAAAAGCAGATGGAACGTGCATAAAAGGTGCTTTCAAAGTGTCACTCGCTGTTGCGGATTTCCAGGAAGCGGAAACGTGAAAGGAAGGCCGCATGAGTGTTTGCGCACGTGATTCGCCGCGAAATCCAGAATTCCCGAGACTCTTATCAAAGGCAGAGCCCCGGGGATGGTCTGCGAGGTTTGCGAGTTGATAGGAAGAGGTACAAAATAGGTGACGGAAGTAGCGGAGGAGACGACCGTCGAGGGTTGAATCCTCGTTGGAAGGTGCTCGACTCGCTATCTAGGGGTTGCGCGCGCATGGGTTCCGGCGGCTGCGAGCCCCGGATCTGTCCAGCCCTCAACCCCCTTCCCTATGTGCCTCTCTGCACTGCCACGTGCTATACACGGTGTAAAATTATATAGAATTCACGCTTTAAATATTTAAAATTTTCCTAAAAAGGATGTTTCAAATCATCACTGAAATAATAAAAGTGTTTGCATTTTAAGATTCCGCCCAATAAAAAGCCCAGTAAAAAATCGTTTTAACAATTGAGTTAGAATAAAGTTATTAGTTTTTAAAATGTAAATTAAAAAATAAACTTAGGAACAAGGCCGTAGATAGAGGGGTAATCAACATGGTTAAATCCCCCCCCCCCCCCGAAATGTTTGAAACCTATACATAATGTACATATACTTTCCTGAGTGGGTGCAAGTGAGCCGCTGCCCATCTCTCATCCTGAAAAATTTTTCTGGTTAGGGCATCGCTTAGAAAGCAGAGACAAAACTAGAAACCATAAAAAATGAATTCCTAGCGAAATTTAATTTTATTCGTTTGGTATCAAATGAATTAGTTCGATACGAAATGAATAAAAATCAGTTTGCCAATCGGAAATTTCGTTCTTTTCCCTTTCCGTACATTCGGCTTAAAAATTTTTCTTGCAATTTCTTTTGCAATAAATAGTGTCTCGAACTATTATAATTCGAGTCACGTTCAGTATGAAAACTATCACAAGGACTTTGCTCCTTAAATTGTGTACTATTACTACTATTTTTATCATTTACTGATTGTCTACAGGACGTAATTCTCAATCTTTTCACGTTATTTCCTACTGCAATTTTAATCTAAAGCAAAAAAGGGAATAACACAAATGTAAACATAAATATTAGCAATAATTTATTAAAATAAATTTCGTTAGATGAACATACTATTCAGCATTGTATTAATGCTATTCTAATAATTAGAACATTCACATAAATATTAGTTTTCAGTAATATTTAATTTGCATCAATATCCTTACCCACGGTATTAAACGCTATTACTTCGTCAGATAAGCACAACATTCAGCCTCGAATTAAGTTCTTTTCCACAATTACGACATCTATAGCAGTAATTATTTCATTTTTCACGATACAATTCCCTTCGTCTTAACAATTGATTCCGATCTTGGGTTCTCCCTTCCCTTTCATTGATTTTTTATTATTTCTCCAGATAATTGTGCAGTTTCGCTTGCACAGCTTTGATCTCTTGGTAACGAGGACAAGTGGAGAAAGATAGTTAGGAGGAAAAAGGGAAAAGAGGTAACAAGTAATAAAAAAGAAACAAATGATACTGGAACCAAGAGACTACGAATCTCGCGGCGGATATCGATTCAGAGCAAATGAGTTACTGGGAGTATTCAGATCACAAAGCAAATGCGCGAAAGCACACTCGAGGATTGTTAATTGACTTAGTATTATTACAGAAACACTTATCACCAATTAGCGGGGCCCCACTTAGTCTAATTTACTCATCCAAGCGAAATTCCTCCCACCCACGCACAGCGCAGCGAAATAGGAATTTGGGGTTCAAAAAGTTTCAGAGTCTGCATTTCTTGGCCGATTTTGCTATTTTTTTAAATTTTAAATAATTAAATTCTGAAGAACTTTGTCAAGCCACTTTTTGAAAATACATTTTTTGAATTCGTTATTTAAGTTGCAAAATGTCAAAAAAAAACAAAATTTTTAATATTTGTGCTACCTGTTTTGTCTCATTCATTGACGCTTTCTCAAAAAGCTATGCGATAAGTCACTTTACATTCACTGAACAGATTGCGATATTGTGAATAAAGTTCCTTTACTTCCTTAGTTGTTATAAACAAATTGATGAATAAAAATAATTTTTGTTGTAATCTCAAGCCTGGAAGCTTTCTTAACTCGATCTTCTTGTGGAATCATGTCAAATTAATGTCTTATAACTAAACACTGGAAGATTAAATTTTTGAGTTATAAAAAATTATGATAAACAAATTCATTAAATAGGCACTCTTGGGTATAGAGAATTTATTTTTCCAGCGCAATCATTTATTTTCGCTCAAGAATAATATTTCAATGGAATTATTGACACTCAACGACACTTTCCATTATGATAAACAATTCTGATAAACAAGTTTATTAAATAGGCGATTTTAGGTATATAAAATGCGTTCTTGTTGCAGAATCATTTATTTCACCCTCAATGATAATACTTCAACGGAATATTGATACTCAACAACATTTTTAATTTTTGTAAACAAGTCTGATAAACAAATTCATTAAACAGGCGCTTTCAGATACAAAAAATGCGTCTTTCTTAGCAGAATCGTTTATTTCACCCTCAAGAATTATATTTCAATAGTATATATTGACACTTAACAATGAAGCATGTTGTTAATTGGCAATGCATCCAGTTAAAGTTTCAGAATAATAACTAAAAAAACGAATTTTTTATACTTAAAAGGGATTATTTATAGAAATTGTTTATTATAATTGTTTACGACAATGAAAAATGTTGTTGAAGTATTACCCTTGAGCGCAAAATTAACGATTCTTCTGAAAAAACGCATTTTCTCTACATAAAAGTGATTATTTAATTTATTTATTTATCAGAATTGTTTATAGCAAGAGGAAATGTTGTTGAGTGAGAACAATTTCCGTTGAAATATTATTATTGACGGTTAAATAAACTATTTTGCATAAGAAACGCATTTCTTGTATCTTAAAGCGCCTATTCAATGAATTAGTTTATCAGGATTGTTTTCAATAATTAAAAATGTTTTTGATTATCAATATATCCCCTTGGAATATTATTCTTGAGAGTAAAATAAACGATTCTGCTGAATAAACGCATTTTTTGTTTCTAAAAGCACCTATTCAATGAATTTGTTTCTAATAATTGGTTATAACAATTGAAAATTTGTTTATTGTCCATGTATGCCGTTGAAATATTACTATTGAGTGTAAAATAAACGATTGCGCTGGAAAATCGATTTTTCTATACCTAGAATCACTTATTTAAGAAATTTGTTTGTGATGATTGTTTATAACAATGGAAAATATGATCTTCTAGTGTTTAGTTGTAATAAGACATTAATTTCACACGATTCCACAAGAAAATCGAGATAAAAAATACTTCCAGGTTTCAAAATACAAGAAAAATCTATTTTGTTCATCAAATTATTATATATAACACCTAAGGAAGTGAAGGAACTTAATCCACAATATCACCATCTGTTTAGCGAATGTGAATTGACTATTTCCATACCTTTTTGAAAAAATATCAATAAATGATGCAAAATAGGTAGCACAAATATAAAAAATTATAGTTTTTTGGCATTTTGAAATTTAAGTAACAAAAAAAATGTATTTTCAAAAATAAGCTCGACAAAGTTCTTCAGAATTTAACTATCTTTAAATTAAAAAAAAAAGCAAAATTGGACAAGAAATGCAGGCTCTGAAACTTTTAGAACCCCAATTTCCTATTTTGCCGAACCAACATCCAACTCCGTTGGATCCTGTAAATCAATTACAAGTAATTTTTCACTAGGGACATGCAAAATGTTTAAGAGCAGAAACACCCGAATTTGAAAATATTCACCTTCTGAAGCCTAACTTTGGCAATATTAAAGATAAAATCCAAAAAGACAAGAAATTCAACGATTTGAAAGCACATGGGGAAAAATAAATAGTCAAACTTGGAGTGTCAAAATTTAGATGGACAGTTTGTTCTTCTAGTTAGTACCCAGCACGATCCATAATTATTTCTTCATAGTCAGGCAAACCATAAGTTTAAAGTCTATTTGAATATCCATAGGTGATCAGACTCACTATCAGGATGAACATGCGTGGAGTGTGGAGTCATTGGAGAGAACATGGTGGAGAGTGGATTGAGAGTGGATTAAGTGTTTTTTTTTTGTTTTTCAACGACAAATTCGATGCTTCCTAGGAACTAAGGACAAAGGCGTCACTCAGCAATCAGTGCGTATTCTCAACATTTTCGACCGAAAACGTGATCAAAATTACGTCATTTGTTGATACAGAAACAAGAGTTACGAGATTTGTGATACGCATTTATTTCTGAATTTTCAAGTGTTGAAAGTGTTTCAATTCAATGCAATGACGCCATTTTCTTAGCCTCTTGTGCTCAAAGGAATATGCTTTCAAAGTGTTTGTGCACATGCAATCATGTCTCATACATCTAACACTTCAAAAATAATAAAAAAATGCTTTCAGATTTAGTAGATGTTATAGCAGTTTTAAATTTTTGCGGGTTTTATTTCATTATTAAAATTCCAGTCTCTCGTCTCTCTTACTCTCACGGATATATATGTAGGTAGGAGAAGAGCAACAGATACTAAAGTTGACTCTCTAGTATGATTAAATTGACAATCCGAGATAATCAAGCTAACACTCTTGTGTACTCGAGTTTACACTCCAGGATCGTCAGATGTACAATCCAGGATCATCAAGCTGACACTCTCGGATGGTCAAGCTGAACACCCATTTTTGATATTCGGCAGATAGTAAGTTACACTATCTAGAGGGCTGTCCTATAGTTGAAAATCCAGTATAGTCAGTTTTACACTCCAGATAGTCAAGCTGACTACCTATTTTTCTCCGTGCAAGGACATGCAAAATTTTTAAAAGCAGGAATACCCGAATTTGAAAAGATCCACCTCCTAAAGCCTAACTTTGAAAAACTAAAGGTAACATCCAAAAATACACAGTAAAGAAAATGTTCCAAATTATTCGGAAATCAGTATCATTTTAATATGCAACAAAAATGATACCGAAATCAACAGCAATCGGCCATGATGAATGATCGATTTTTGGGATCATAATGATCTGATTTGGGGTCATGTATCAAGTCAAGCCAAGATGGCCGACGTTCTTGAAGTACTTTGGCTCATATGCAAGCTTTTTATGATTTCTGATCGTGCAGTGTATTTGAAAAGATAAAAAATAACAAAACTTGATAACAGAATTGTGACCAGATGTTAGCAACAGCAGCCTCGAACAACTCAGTAAATCTCGCTTTCACAGAAGAAAATTATGACAGGCTGCGTAAAAGGATCCAAAATTTGTCGGTCGTTTGAACCTTTTCTTGGGGAACAGCGTATAGATCTTTTTAAATAAAAGGTCAAACCATTGAGAAACTGTAATTTGATAATTGTGAATTTCCTTTTGTTGAAGCTCCTTCGTGTTTAACGAATACATTCTCATCACGTGTCTCGCGCTTCGCAGTCGATCTATTTTATTAAATGTATGTTATATTACTTTCTCTACCACCATCTGGGACTAATTATTTAGATTTTGCAAAATAAAGTAAAAATTTTATTCTTTATTATTGTTTGATTGTTTATTTCTAATTTTGAATTAATCTTTATTCGCAGTGATTGATGGCTGGCTAACGAACTTGACCTGTCTTTTTGGACCACAAAAGAGAGTACCAAAGGAAATTCTAATTAGAAAATTCCTTGGAAAATTATTGCGTCGTCATACAGACAGACATTATCATGAAACCCTTTTTTTCTGACTCGGGGGATCTTAAAACGTCGAGAATTTATGTAAACTAGATAGGTCCAAATTCACATGAATCTAATATCTGCTATAATAAATGTTGAGGATGTAAAAATAGCGGACAACTAAGGACCTTTTTAATAATACTCGCAGTGTGAAGCCACATGGAGGAAAGCCAAGGATGGTTACATGGAGGGGATGATCGCGACAGAAGTAATTACAAGCTACGTTGGCGGATTAAAGTGGTAATGCCTGTTAGGGGATAATTTATAGCCGTTTTCTCATTCAGAATCAGAATAATGAAAGTGGTTAAGTAAAGTGTGAATGATATTAAAAAAAGGCCGAATAAAACTCTGAAGCTTTCCCAAAATTTCTTTACTTCATTTTAAATTGAAATTCTCTAAGTAATCAATGAAAAATAGTTCCAAAGAAAATATTAGCGAGGCTACGAAAAGCAAAAGAAATTTCAGCGGTCTTTGACTATACATTGGCATTGGTTAAAAACTGACATAACAGCTCAGTGTATGAACTATAAACAGTCATAAACAACAATGGACCATAGACCTTTCAATATCGAATGTTAAACAATTGACAACTGGAATTTGGTGATTGTGAATTCTCTGTTGTTCAAGCTTCTTCGGCTTTAACGAATACATTCCCATCACGTGTGTCGCGCTTCGCACTCGATTAATGTATGTCCAAAACACGAAATTCTCTATATTAGTTTTATGAACTGTATTATATTAAATTTACGTTATAATAATTCATGTACCTTGATTTGTTTAACTCATTATGTTCTTCACGTAACACATTAGATAAGTGTATTTATAATTTCAATTTTTTCAGGGATCCGACAGAAATTTTCGTTCCATTTCGTTATTAATAGATAAAATTGATTTTTTACTAAACTTTGGTCTGCTATCTCTTGATTCAGACGAAATTAGAAGAAATGGAAATTTTCATCATTTAAGAAGCATTTTCGATGGATAAAACCAGAACCTTTGGTCAAAAATGGATGGTTAACGAACTCACTCTTTCTTTTTAGGTCTTAAAACAGTGTGCAAAAGAGCAATCTAATTGGATAATTCCTTCGGGAGTTATCGTGCTCACAGATGACGACGATGACGATGATGACAGACAGACACTGAAGTAAAATCCACTTTTTCTCATTCAGTGAGTCCGAAAACATCGAGATTTGATGAAATCTGCGAAAGTCAACTTTCACATAAAATCAATACCTTCTTGTTGAGATGAGAATGTAAAAATACAAACTTTATCTTGAAAGGAAGGACATTAAAAAAGAGTTTCTACGGCAGAAGTTGAGGGTAAAGGGGAGACTTTTAAGATTGTCAAGGAATAATATAGGCAAGTCTTTCAGAATGGTAAAGTAATTTGGGTGGTGCTTAAATGAAAAAAGTGTAAAAAGTATGGGCGGACCTTCAACGGGAGTGGAGGGCGATACAAACGCGGCTTCGTTACTACTTGAGGCAAAACGACAGTTGACGCGAGGATAAGACGACTATGTATTTGAAAAGAAAGATTGTGGCGTTTCCATGACGTAGAAGAATTTAAGGGATTAATATTTTACTAATAATGAGAAAAGTATGGGCGGTGTTTATGATATCCTGAATGAAAGGGTTGAGGGTGTTTGGGCGGTGCTTGAAGTATAATGCGAAAATATGAGAAAAAATTATTGCTAGGGTTTTAAAGGAGATGAAGACTAAATGTAGGTGGAAATTAAATACAGTGGAGTCATATTCAGCACAACAGATGACAATGTATGCGGGCCATAACAGAGAATGGATGGGAATACACGCGAAATTAAAAGTAAGTGGAAAATATGGGTGCGAATTTAATCATAGCGGGAAAAATATGGATCTGAGACAAACTGATGATGGGGAATAAATTGGACATGGTTCAAATATATGCATCAGCAATCGTAAAGTTTCAAAGTAATTTGGATTTTATACAGATAGAGCAAAATACATTAACAAGATATCAATGACCTTGGGAAAATAAGGCGGACGCTGATATTTAGAACATTATAACAATAGCAAGGAAACAGTTGGCCAGAGATTTTAAATTGTTAGAGGTAATGTGAATATTTTTCGAGACAAATACTCTAAAACCCAGGAAAGGAAAGGAGTCTGACGTACCTGAAGACAAACTTACTATAAATACTTTTAGTAGCTGAGCTTGGAAAAGGAAAGCACGATGCTGGAGAGAATGTTAAAATAAGACTAGTTGAAACCCGTCGGAGGTTGCGTAATGCGTGTAGCTGCGGTGGAGCGTTCAATAAATAGGTTATTTCTGGTAATAACTTTGTAAATCGTACTCGGGATGTCATTGACAGAGCAGTTTATTATAATAAACAAGAATAATATGGACTGATTATATGGGACTTTATAAAGCAGAGGAGGCGGTTGTTTTCAGTAGCCTTTATGTGTCACGTGTGCGAATCGCGAACAACATTCGTAACGGAAAACAGCGGCAAATGACAGATTTTCCACGAATGTATATAAAGCAATGTTCCATTTTTCTTGAGATATCCACAGACGCACTCGTTTTCTTAGCGTAGGAAAGTGGCACGTTGTTTCATGTCAGCAAGAATTGAAGATCAGTGAAAATTTCCAAGCAATTATATTATCTGGGGAATTGACTCTTTCTACTTTTCATTAACAGGGCGTCGAAAGGAAGGTTAGAACTAGCCAAGCCCATTTTTGTCTTTATGAATTGGCTCTTTACTCTCACGAAGACCTTAATTCTTAATAGTGATTTTTGTTCAGGAAGGTGGAATTCAGAAGGATCTAATGAAAATGTTGGTTGGTTTCTGATATTTTTTGTTCATTTTAAAAGAAAGTTCAGAAAGCAAAGGATATCCCACATTCAAAAACTTGAGCCATAATCGATCCAAGTCCTTTTCGGAAATTGTTTCTATTTTTATGAACTAAGAAATAATAAATCTTAGTCAAATCTAGTGGATCCACTTTTATGCATGTTTAGTAAGGTGTCCTTTGTGAACATAAAGTTAGTGACTGACAGAAATGAAAAACACGTGTATCTGAACACCTATTCCGTAGTTCCTGTGGATTGAGTTCGGAAAACAACCTAAGTTTAGCGCAGCCGACTAAATGCGCGTGTTATCGTGGATCGCAAACGATTATTTTCAACGATTTCGCCACCCTCTCCCTTATTACGCTCGACACAACAGGCTCTTATTATTAGTCATGCCTTGGCAGTTTGGCCGTCAAGGAGCTTAAAGAGATTTATGAAGGTCTTATCGCCACGGCGCCCCGATTTGCTTAATTCATTTCTCGCAAATGCTGCTCACAGTTTTTTAGTTAGTACATTTATTTTGCGGAAGAGATGTTTTAATAAATTAAAAAATTAAAATTTTAGTGAATTGATTCAACTTATTTTAGATAAAGGGTGCAGAAAATTATTACAATTAAGTTAAATTTTTTTAAAAATAAAATTCAACAGAAATTGGTCAAGTGACTTTGTCCTTTCTTTATATTTAGAGAAAAGCGGATAAATTTACTGCAGTTTCGATGAGAATCCAAAGATTCTGACATACGTCACCATTCTAGATGTCAGGATGAAAATAAACTGGCATAACTCGTACGACAGAATCGTTTAAGCTTCACGCACAGTTGACCTCCATGCATTCCGCAATCACATCGATGAACCTGCTTACCGTCACACCCATTACTCGTCTTTACGATTGTTTACGATGCGTTCACTTTGCTGATGTGACAATAAATATTGCATTATACACCTCTATCACTGTCTCTCCCTATTGACATGAATATCTTTACTACACCATTTACTGAAAATTTGATACTACACTTATATTTATCTACACTGTTATAGAAATACATATGCTGCGGATTTAACCATTTACTGTTTTGAAAATTTGTCTATTTTGGTTGAAAATTCAACTACTTCTCGTTGAAATTTATTCAGCTACGGTAGTTATATATCACAATAAGCCCCGGGATATCAAATCGTTGGCAGTTGTTATACTATTTATTGAAAGTCGTAGGTTAGTCAGGACCGACATAATATTTACAAAACTAAAGCAGGGATGTCACGACCAAATCATATCCGTGTAATTTAAAAAAAAAACATTGAATTTTCAACACAATTCACGAATTTTCAGCAAATATTTGAATTTTCATCTGAAAAAAAAAACAATTTTCAACAACTTTCAACGAAAGAGATGAATTTTGAATTAAAAAGATGAATTTTCAACTAAGAAAGAAAAATTTTCATTTACACAGTAAAAAATTTTTGTTGCAGAGCATTTCGCTCCAGCGATCATTTGAATATCAAGATCATAATGATCTGCTCATTTGGATCATTTTGATCTACTTTCAGGGTTATGTGTCGGACTAAACAAAATGGCCGCCAGTTTTTGGCGCGTATGTCATAATTCAAATATTTTGTTTCACCGCGCGCAAGTGACAACTATACTTAACAGAAGATATATTCTGTTACCAAGTTTGGTTATTATTTAACTTTTTAAGTACACTGCACGCTCAGAAATCGTAAAAGCTCGTATATGAGTACTCCAAGAACGTCGGCCATCTTGGCTTGACTTGATACATGACCCCGAATCAGTTCATTATGAGCCCAAAAATCGATCATTCATCCTCAAACATATTAATTTCACACCAAACAGTTGCACTTTTAAACAGAAACGATGAAATTTCTACCAAAAGAGATAAATTTTCAAACCAAAAAGATGATTTTTCAACAAAAGAGTTTAATTTTAATCCAAGAAAGATTTCTCAGTCAAGAGAGAAAAATACTTCAACCAGACTGAATTTTCATGCCAAAATAGCGAATTTTCTATAAAACAGTTGAATTTTCAACCCATAAATATGAATTTTCAACCAAATACTCGAAGTTTTAACCAAATAGTTGAATTTTCGTCCCAAGAAGACGAATTTTCAACAAACCGATTGAATTTTCAACAAAAAAAAATGACTTTCTAACAAAAGTGTTGAATATTCAAGCAAACAGTTGAATTTCCAACACCGAAAGATTTCTCAGTCAAGAGACAACAAATTTCAACCAAATCGTTCAATTTTCGAGCCGAAAAGGCGAATTTACTACAAAACAGTTGAATTTTCAACGCATAAATATGAATTTTCGACCCGAAAAGACGAAATTTTAACAAAAACAGTTTAATTTTAAGCAAAAAAAAACGACTTTCTAACAATATTGTTGAATATTCAACCAAATAATTGAATTTTCGAACAACAAATAAAATTTTGAATCACAAGACATAAATTCTCAACCAAAAATATAATGGTAAAGTGTTCAAACAAAAAGAAATAACTTTAAACTAAAAATAGTCGGAGTTTCAACTAAAGAGATAAATTTTCAACCAAAATGATGAATCTCTATCCAGAAAAAAAAAGAATTTTTAACAAGAAAGTTGAATTTTCAACCAAGAAAGATTTCTCAGTCAAGAGAGAAAAAAAAATTTCAATCAAATTGTGGAATTTCCAAGCTATAAAGGCGAATTTTATACAAAACAGTTGAATTTTTGACCCATAAATATGAATTTTCTACTAAAAGGTGAATTTTCGAACAAATAGTTAAATTTTCTACCAAAATAATCGAGTATTCGAACCAAAAGTATAATAATACGCAGTTCAAACAAAAAGATATAACTAGCAAATAAAAATAGATGGATTTTCAGCCAAAGAGATGGAATTTCACATAAAATGAGAAATCTTGAACTGGAATAGTTAAATTTTCAGTTAAGGAAATTAATTTTTAACTAAAAAAAAGACAAACAAATATTTAACTGTGGAAATGAATTTTTTTACTTTCTAAAAGTGTTTCTTTAGATTAACAAGGTTCAAGTTTTCGTCGAAACTTAATGATTTTTCGTTAAAAAAAAGTGTAGGAAATTTCTTCGAACGCTTAGTTTTCAATGTGCATGTAGACAGTCATGATTTGTTCGTAGCATAACAACTGACACGCGAAACTCATGAAAATTCATGACAAGCAATTGATCTTTAGAATCGGATCATGCTGATATGCAATTTGTTGATTAAATAAGAAATCCGAAGTCCGTATAAAAGCATTGAACATCATTTTGATCCAATTTCGGTATCAAATTGATCAACTGACATTTACTGTGAATGTCTTCTTAATTTATTTTAGGCTCATTTTACGAGTGAGAAAGTTTTCAGACTTTTGATGTAGTGGTCAATTATTTGCAGCGTTTTAAGACAATTTACTGATAGGAAATATTTTTGGGATTTACTGTTGAATAACGAATTTTTGAGTTTAGTTTCTCCCCCCGAAATCACTCTGAGGATTTTCTTAAATAAAAAATTATTCTTCAATGTCTCTATGAGATATATACATTTTTGAATATTGAGGAATATTTAATATTATTAAATGTTATTGAAAGTATCTGGGTAAAGCCGCAGTGGCGCACAAACCATATATTGAGGTGAAGCGCTCAATCCACCTGTCAATGGGGTCGGTGAGTCTAGATCGCTGGAAGGGGAGAGGTGGGAAGAGGGGTAGTATGAGTGGGTAGTGTGTGGCTTTAGGATCTATAGGTGAGTGAGCGAACAATAATATAATAGAGAATAAATTAATAAAAAAAAATAATTTAACTTAATCGGCTGGCTCGATGTCGAAGCCTCTATTCCATACTGCCCCATGTCGCGTTTAGGCGATGCACAGCGCCACGTCGCGTTTGGCTCGTGTACATCTCTCCGTCGCATTTTTTTCGCTGTATAGCTCCAGATCCTATGCATATACACAAGACTTGTGACTAGTGACTTGGAGAGCCGTACACCGACCAAACGCGACCAAAGGCGTCGACCTGTCTTTGAGCGATTGTGCGCCACTGTAAACTAAAACCAAATACAAATATCTTAGCTGCATGAAAGTGAATAACAGCATGTTAATATCACATTAAATCTCGCGGTGTCAAATAATAAAAAAGTGGATCAAATCATTACGTAATGAAAAACCCAATGACATCAGCATCGGAAGATGTGAGCAAAGTTGTAATTTTCAATGGAGTAGTTATGTAGTTGTCAACTTTTTCTCCCTTGTGCAATGCTTTGATTCACTTTTGGATCAAAATTTGACACCTTAGGATTTAGTGTGTATGATAGGGCAAGTAGACAGATAAATTAGATATAGAAAAAGCTTTAGCAGACCATTTATTTTACTGAAGGAAAGTGGCAACCGCATAAGAGGCCGACGGCGCTACTATGGCAAGGACAATAGTTCAGGAGATATAAACATTAAACAATAACAGGAAGTGTTACTAGGGTATAAAAAAAATTATCATTCAATTACAATTCGCTTCTAATGTTTAAAGTATAGTATCATGGGCAAATAGCTTCGTAAATAACTGTTGTACGAAAGTAAAAATAAAACTTAATATATGATCACCATTCTGATTA
Source organism: Melikaiella ostensackeni (assembly GCA_032362435.1). Taxonomy (NCBI): domain Eukaryota; kingdom Metazoa; phylum Arthropoda; class Insecta; order Hymenoptera; family Cynipidae; genus Melikaiella; species Melikaiella ostensackeni. Next base: position 4,138,786 of record JAUMHM010000002.1, on the reverse strand, counting down.
TAAAGATCCAGCTACATTTTACCTATCCATAAGAGCTTGCTACGTGGTTAAAGTGAAGTGGAAAAAAGATAAAATGGTGAATTTTTCAGGTCACCGATATGGGCTCGAGTACGTATTGTACTCGAGACTACATTGCCGAGACGCGTCACCGCAAATGACCTCGTTTATTAATCCATCGAGTGACGTCACCGGACAGGTAATAACGTTAAGTAATATTTACTAACAGGTCGAGGCTTAGGCGTCCTCGGGTTCCCCGAGGAACCCCTGAGTTCTTCCTGAGGGCAATCGGAGGGTGCAGTGCCATCAACTAAATTATCGGCCTGAGAATTTCTGCGCTCGCATATTAGACCAACCTTCTCTTTTTTCTATTCTCTTTTCTTAATCATCTAATTTTGTAATAAAAATTTTACAAATATTTCTTTCTCAGGAGAAAATTTCCTACTCTCATTATACAGTGCCAGACTTTTTACGGTTATACAGTGCCAGTACTGAAAAACCGCTAATGATAAGAATGTTCTGAAATGTCCAACATCTGGCACACTACTGGCCAGTACCGGTACTGGTCTGGTATCGCGCCGCAATTTTTTGCCAGAAATAGACAACTATCGGCGAGAAAATTCGAGTCCTCTGACTTTGACGTTCAAAAAGTAAGTGATGAAAAAATGGTAGCTCAATGAATGAAGGATCATTTTAAAGGTCAAAATGTTGTACGTTAGTGAGCCAAAAAGCAATA
>JAUMHM010000002.1:4113850-4135398 GCA_032362435.1 Melikaiella ostensackeni | reverse complement strand
TGAAGCTTTTTGATCGCTCAGAATAAGCTTTTTCCATCATTTGAAATTTTTGACATTATAAATGTCAATAAATGTTGACATTAAGTAAAGATATGAAGAAATTGAATGCTGAATGCAAATTTCAAATAATACTAATTATGTAATCACTGGCAAGGACGGTCTGTATAACAGACGTCACACCAATCACAATAGCTGCTATTCCTGCAAGCTTTTTCCCGTTTTCTTAAAATTAAATTAAAAATTAATTAAACATAATACTTGTTCATCACATGTACAAATAAACTTAGTTTATTTTCCTCTACAAGATGTAATAATCAGTTTCACTATTAAACAGTTGTAAAAGAGTACCAAAAAAATTCCCTGACTGCAGTGAATATACCTAATCTCGTGAGATGTCATAATTTCAAGAAACTCAGTGTCTTCACTCGAAACACTAGAAGTTCAACAATTATTTATTGACCCACTACTCTGACTTATTCTTAATAAAATTATTCCATCCTTTCTTTCCACCTTTACTTCAAGATAGGTTCTTTCCTTATATTATTTTTAAAAATATTAGCAAAAGATAAAAAGTTAAAGTATTAAAAATTAGCCCGAGTAGGCCAAATGCGTCTACAAAAAAGGATTTTTGAGACTATTAAGTCGTTAATTAATTCGTTCAAATCTCCTCCCTCCCCCTCTCTCATTTTCTCTTCTATCATATTCTATTTTATCCTATCTGATCCTATAGTATCTAAAACTGGTAAAGGACTTTTTTGATCTTTCTGAGAATGTTCCAGAAATTTTTGGTATTCTGTAATCTCTAAAAATACAATCATGTACAGCTTTGAATGATATCCCACTATTTACACTGACTCCACGAAAATTTTGTAGCAGAAGTATGTTTATTGCGTGGTTTCACAGAAGAGAAGGTTAAAAATTCCGAGACAAACTTAATAACAGCAAAAATTTGTTTGAATTTTAGAATTTAATCATACGTTTTCTCAAATTCAGATAAACTTTACTTAATACAGATAAATGTTCGCTTAATTCAAGTTCACCTCTGAATTTCAGTTCACTGTTAAAACAAAGTATTATATTCAGGGCTCATTTCAGGTATTAAAATAAGACTCATAGAAAACAGTCTCCAGTGTTAATAAAATGAGAGCACTGGTGGGAACTCAGAGTCATTTGTTTTACACTGAAAATAACAGTAACAATTTTGAGTATTCTTTCTTTCTGTATTACTATAGAGTTTTAGATCATTTTGATGCTAATTTTATATGTTTTTATGAAATATTTCCAAATGGGCGACACCTGTTTCCCTTTTGCATTGGGTTCTAAATTTACTTTGAAATTTACTTGATATGAAGGTAGACACTGCCAGTAGACAACTGGCACACAGGCGATGACACCGTTTCGTGCGAGTATTGTTAACGCGTAATAAAGTTTCTGGCATGAATAAACAGCATTCTCTACCTCTCCCGACCGCGACCGCAACCTGGTGCCTCTTTGCCACATGGAAACCAGTAACCATAATGGGCCATGTGGTTGCGCGATGAGGTTCAGAAGACATATTTTCCTGAATATTATTGCCACGACTCATCTAGTGCTTCCGCAGCACATGAAACTTTACTTCACTTCTCCGATATATAACTTCTCGAAAGTACCAACAACAGTCAAAATAGATAGACCAAACAGTCGTAATTCTGAATCTACCACAAGAGCATGACCTTATTTTCAGAACAGTTGCTGCTGCGACAATGCAGTGTGTGTACAGGTGTACAGTTGTACAGTTACACATAATTTTATTATATTTATGTTTTGCATTTTTTTTTAAGTTCCATTTTATATAATTCTATTTCATGTCCCCATAGAAACATGAAATAGAATGTATGCCTAATTTTAAAATCGTTTAATTTTTAAAATCTCAATTTGTCTTGAATCAGACCTGAATTGGAATTGATAATTTATATTCGTACTCTTCGTTTTCGATTGTTTAATTCGGAACGTTATTTAAACTGGGTATTAGTGAGTCGCGCTTAAAGAGTTAGGATAATTTCCAAAGCTTTGCCGTACTTTTGAAGAAAGGCTCTATCTACAATTGGATTCGAACGTAGTTATTGAACGAAACGTGTTCGCGTCTTTACTGATCTGTACCTTCTAATATATGAATGTTTTTGGTAAAAACTATCATTCTTGGGTAATTCGGACCTGCTCTATTCATTGGTACAAAAGAATCAATAATTTTAATTGTTTGTATGCAAAGCTGTAGGTAGCTTTGATATTCATGCGCAAAGTATGCCAGAAAACTTATGAAAAAACCTATCTACGTAGATAGGTTTTCGAGCCGCCTTTTCGGAACCAAGAAGACTGCTTTCAGGTTGAAGAAACACTCTATTTACATTTTAGAGTATTTTAGAGTATAATCTAAAATCTTATCAGGTAGATAGGTTTTTTAAAGCAGTTTATCGGCGCGCAGTCGACCCCGCAATACTAAAATTCGTGTAGATAGGCTTACCTTTTAGTAGATAGAGACTTTTTTCGACAGTATTTCTCCAGATTTCTCAAAAATCTCTGTAGATAGAATAATTAGGGTATAATTATCTCCGAATTTATTTTAAATTTCTAATTACCATTTGTACAGATGAATTCGTTTTTTCATTACGAATCCGTCTATATAAAAAACTCATTTTTCATAAAAAAATGTAGATAGAGCCTTTCTTTAAAAGTACGACAGGCAGCTGTACACGGTTCGGTTGATATGACTTCAGTCCAAAGGTGCAAATACCCAGAATGTTTTTGTCGACTTTGTATCTGAGAAGTCTCACAATTATTTCTCAATAAAAAAAAACAATCTTCGCTGGAGCCGTTTTTGGAAAAATCTATTTTCAATTTTCACAAATTGAATTTTCTCGTTTTTCTTGAAGCGAGTTATGAAAAAAAGTCAAAACAGAAAAATTCTTTCCTGGAGGAATGGCTACAAGAAGACACCCTAACGACCCTAACTATTTTTATATCTCGCTTCGTTTTTTGATAAACTTGATTTATCGGTTTTAAGAGGCAAAAATTCGTTTTTGCAACACCCACCTCTATAGTTGCGCTTTATGTTGCTCTAAATAATGTGTGAAGTGACTTTTTTGACAGCAGTGACGTCACAGTGTGCGAAGTAGTTAATTTACACACCGGCGGTCATTATCGCGCATGCGCACTTTGAAAAGACAACTTTACACACGGGTTGCGAATCATAAAATCGTAAAAGCCAGTGGTGTGTTCTAGCGGAGCAGCCTTCATTTCAGTCTCAAAATTAGAACAGGTAAATATTATTATTTAAATTGTCTGAAGATATGTTTATTCTTTCAAAAATGTTATCAGCTTATGATACATTTTTTTTTCTTTTATACTCAAAATAATGATATTGAGAACAAGAAATAAGAAAAAAATTAGTCAAAGTTGGCGATATGCGCCTGCAAAAAAAGGTTTCGTAGCTTTTTTAAATATAGTATTTAAAATTTTTAACTTTTATATTTTTATTTCACTTAAAAGGGGGGTTTGTGATAGGGGTTTCAATTTAGTACTTGTGCCCTTTTAGAGTGCCAAACGTTGGCGATTATGCCCTTTCGGAATCCCAAACTTTGACTCTTATGCTCTTCGGGAGTTCCAAACTTTGATACTTATGTCCTTTTTGAGTGCCAAACGTTGGCGCGCATGCCCTTTTGGAATTCCAAACTTTGACACTTATGAAACTAATTTTTTTAATGGCTCAGAATCTTAAGCAGAATTTTATTTAACCCACCTCCTAAAATAAAAAAAAAACATAAAATGTTTATGTAAAATTGAACGACCCCTTACTAAATATTTTGACGAAATTAAAAAAAAATTTACTATGAATATTTTGCACACTTTTCCCCACTTTAATTACATGATAAATATTTTACGGCCAATAGAAAAAAGGGGAGCAGTGAGCTGAAAAAAAGTGTTCACCCATAAAACTGTTACCTTTAATACTATAATTATGTAATCATTAGTGTCTTAATTTTCATAAAAACGATGCGCTTATACTTTATTATAAACAAACTACACTGAACTCTTGATTCAATTTGAGTCTCAGGCATTGCCGTCTATGACCATGAGGCTTTCCCAAGAATTTCTAGGATTCAAACAGACAGGGCCGTGTGAACCATTTCCTGTAGGAATACATAATATCAATTAACTGTATTTTGCACAAATGTAGATTTTTCTTATCATAAAGGATGAACCTTTTTTTATAATGAAGATTAATTGATGAAAAGAGAATTTTCTACGTGTGTTTGAAAATAAATGCGAAATATGCACTCGAGTGTTCGAACTGTCCACTTTGTGTTTACGGCACTGCGTAATTGCGTCGCGTTCGCCGCACCTCTTTCCCTGCCCCCCGAAACCCCTCATCGACGAATGCGAGCCGGCTCAATTCTCGGAAGACAATAAACCGAGAGTAAATAAATCAAGAGTTGAGTGTATCCAGAAATACATTCCATCAGATTTTGAAAATCTTTTTCAAGTTAATTGGTACAAAATTTTAAATAGAAATACCATCAATTAAATCAAATATCTCATCTCTTTCATTACTCGGTTATATATTATTTTTAATCCAGCCATTCCTAAAGTTGAATTTGGGTTATCACGTCAACATTTTATTTATAGGAAAACGAACTGGTTCTGCTACGCACGTTATCAGCGGACACCGTATTTCGGGAAATATCGATGACCTGTCAGATATCGAGACAAAAATACTTCATTACTAACTCTTCCTTGCCTTTATCAATTCTTCAAGCTCTCTCTGCCTATGCGAATGCGGATTATTATACGAAACTAATTGTATGCTCTTTTCTACAAAAAATTGAACACTTCTTACATTGTATGCATCTGAAAATCACTAAAAACTGTTGGTAGCTGTGAGCTTCTAAATATAATACTTTATTTCTTCAATTATATGCTACAAATTGTAAACTCAGGAGGCGTATGAATACAATCCAAATTTTATTTTTTCTAATTATTTTACCGAAATTCAATTGACCGAATAACAATTTGCTTTAATTACTACTTTTTGGAATCACTGTTTGACTTAATTTTTGCCGAATTAACAGTTGTCCTAGACCGTAAAAAGGAATATTTAAAAATATTACACCTTAAGATTTTTTTTACTTTAAATTTAGAAAAAAAATAAAATTAGGTTTATCAAAAGATTTCAAACGATTTTTGAAGATTTAAACAGACTTCTGGACATTGTAAAAGATTTAAAAGATTTATGATTTGCAATAAATCTTTGCGATAATTTCCTGTCATAAAACCTAAATTATAATTCTTTACGGAAATCGCCTGCTCCGAAGTAGAAATTATAATTCTTAAGGAAATTTACTGTTCTAAGGTGAACCTAAAATAAAAATTATAATTCTTTACGGAAATTCTCACTTCTATCTCAGAATTATTACAATTCTTTAAGAAAATTTCCTATCTCGGAGTTAAAATTCTAATTCCCTGCAGAAATTCCTAAAGTCAAAATTATATTTCTTTACGAAATTCACTGTCCTGAAGTGAAAATTATAATTTTTCACTGAAATTCTCTGTCCTAAGCTCAAAAATATATTTCTTCACTGAAATTCCCTGTCCCAACTCAGAAATATAAATATTTCAGAAAATTCCCTGTTTCAAAATTGAAATTATAATTATTTACTGAAATCCCCTGCCCCAACTAAGAATTATAATTATTTTAGAAAATTCACTATTTCAACTCAGAATCAGAGTAATAAAATATATGAAACCATTTTTAATTAGCATTTCCCAGCTTTCCCGATTTCCCTCTCAAGTAGACTCTCTGTTTGTGCGTGCTCGAATATAAACGGGTTGTTTCCCTAAGATTTTGTGAAAATAACCAAAAACCCTATTTTAGGGGGGTTTCGAATCCCTTTTGCTAAAAAACTAATGGTGATGGAGCCAAACTACATATAGAAGTAGATTGTGGTTCTATTTTTTGAAAACATTGCTTTGTGGCTCTGTGTAATCAGCTAAATGTATATAAACTAATTCAATCAGTGAATGAATTTTTGCTTTTCAGTTAGGGATTATCAACTGATTCCGATTCAGAGAAAATGATAATTCAGAAAAACGAAAACGATGACAAATGTGAATTCGGAGAAATGAAAATCATGCCCAGCGGTAATTCGGAAAAGTAAAAATTAGGTCAAATGGTAATATAGGAAAATATAAAAAAGAGAAAATTGTTATTCGGTGAAAAAATTAGGGAAATTAGAATTGGGGGAATATTCCTGCGTCTCAAAACTCTGTAGCAACTCTCATAAAAAAAAATAAATTAATAATAAATAATATCAAAAAATATTAAAATAATTAAAAAATAAATTAATAATCGATGCTATAAAGTGGAAATTTATGTCGAGGCAGGGTGATTAAATGTGGAGCTCATAAATTGGTTTAAAGTGCTTTCAAGATGGCGTCTCAACGGGGATGCCGGTAGACGCGAAGCACCCTTCAGAGACGTCTGACCGGCGTCTTAACGAGTTTCTAGCATCTACAGTTATTCCCATCCGTCGACAGGATGGTCTCTCTTTCTTCGTTGACGGTGAATGTTCGCCTGGGGAAACGTCTCTTCTTGCCATTAAGGATACCGAGTCTGCTCTAATTAGTTGCATCAACTAGCTACTCCAAGTTGATAACCATTCGGATGTCCCCAAGTTGGAAATATGAATACTTAATTGCTCAGGTGGTCAAAAATTCCTTACTTGCATAATCACAGCTTAAATTCTTGAACTAATTCAGATTTACAGAGAATACCGCAAGGTCAAATTCATACCAGTCAAGCGCGTGAGTGCAAATGAAACACATAGTAGATGGAGCACAAGAGCATCTCTTCGCACTTATGGATATATGGTTCGGTTCCCTTGACATCGAATCGGAGGGCCTATGACAAAGCCACCGGACGCGTCCTCAGGTTGCGGATAGAGGGTCCCTGTGCCGAGGGTTTCTGCTGAATACGGTTACAATAGTATGTTGCATTACAAGGGATGAAACACAGCGTTTGCAACGAGTGTGAAACACACGAGTTTTATTCGCTGTGACTCATTCCGAGTAATGCATATTATTTTTCATATGAACTCTATTGATAATCCGATTTTGAGTACGTGTAGAGCGGGGCGAAGCACAGAGTGTTTCAACCCTAGGGTTGAAACTCTCTGTTTTGCCCCGATCTACAGGTACTGAAAATCGGATTTTCAATAGAGGCGGTATAAAAAAGTTAATAAGCAGCCGCGGACAATTATCCAGGGATGGTCCCGAAGGAAAAACCCCCAAGCTAAAGCGCGAACAACCGTGCCAAAAGCTGAATGGCACCTGGGTGAGGTATCTTTTACGGTGTCTCTGGGATACCGGAAGACCTTCTAGAGTATCAGCCTTACCCTTGCACGCGGGGCTCTGCAAGGGTGGTCGAACCCTTTCCCTAGCTTCTCATGGGAACAACTATGACAACACCAAACCCAGTGGCTGTTGTTGGGACGCACAGTATTCCTATCGAAGAAAGGCGACTTGTCCAACCCAAGAAAATATAGGCTAACAACTTGTCTGAACACGCTGTGTAATATCTTTACAACTATCCTGAACGACAGGATTGTTTGAACCATTGGACATATATGGAGAGAGAACTACGAACAACGTGAATCGAAAAGAGGCGTAGCAGGTTGTCGGGAAAACATGCTAGTCGACAGAAGCGTCTGCAAGGACGCTGCAGCCTACCGCAATTTGTCGATGGCCTGGATTGATTACCAGAAAGCTTTTGATTCAATCTCCCATATACTCATCATTTGTCTGTTGGAAAGCTTAAAGGTTCATCTACACATAGTGGGATGCATAGAGAGATTGATGCCCATTTGGAAAACCAGATTTACTATCTCATCTGGAAAACATCGAGTGACAACTAAAAGCGTCACCTTCCAGAGGGGCGTCTTTCAGGGTGACACCATTAGCCCTCTTCTCTTTTGCATTACACTTTTCCTACTATCTCTCGCATTAGGTAATTCTCATGGGTACATCTGCGGCGGATGGTCTAAAGATTGTTAAGGGGTACAAACGAGAAATTGGTATGAACTTTGGATTGCACAAGTGTGCCAAGATTCATTTAAAGCAAGGACGACTTGCTAGCGTAGCTATGACCCTGAACTCGTGGACAGGAAGGCTACTGGACACCATTGCGTTGGAGAGACCTGCCTATACCTAGGCGTGCCAGACAGCCGCATTCAGGATATAACATCAGTCAAGGAGGCTCTCTGAAGGAAACACTTGTCAGATTTGCTCTGCCAATCTATCGGCGTTGAACAAGACATCTGCAACTAACATGCTTGTCGTCCCGGTTCTACTCTATTCAAGGAGAAGAAAAGGGGGAAAGGTATCGAGACCTTATACTGGAGCTGTGGGGAGTGTACAAAGAATATTCGGTTAAAATGATTGTCCTTGTCATTGGTGCTCTCGAAGGTGCGAAAGCATCACTGGTTCCTAACCTCGAAGCCATACCCGCGTGCCAGAAAAATTCCAAGGCGCTTGCGAGATGGATGCAAAGAGCTGTCATTCTCGGGTCGCTCCGTGTCCTCAAGACTCACGAGAACGAGACAGTTCCAGAAAACGTCACCCGCTACCAGTGAAATCGGGGTACAAGTTGAGCAGTTAGAAAGTCTCTCTTCAGGCTACAGCCCAGTGAAGGCTTGAGACCTTTGAGAGCCGCGATGTTCAGGATGGCCAGCTTAACAAAATACTCTGGGCAGAACCGCAGCAACTCACTTAAGAAGTGATTTCTTCCTTTTCTTTTCCCTTGACTGTGATGTTATTGTTGACTAGTGCTGAGAATTCGATAACAAATATACCTCGCTTCGTGAAGTCAAGGAGACATATATGGCATTATTTCTGAAGTGAACCCACCTAAAAAAACAAAGTTCTTCGATCGTGCTAAAACTCCGGCAAAGTGTTATGTCTTTGGGATATTGGATCGAAAGCTTTCCGGTTGTCAATCCAGGCCATCGACAGGGGGCATTTGTAGAATACCGCGTCTTTGCAGGCGCACCTGTTGATCAGCAAGTTTTCCCGTCATCCTGCTACGCGTTTCTTTGAGCCGCATTGTTCGTACATATACTATATCTCTCACCATACAGATCCAATTTTCCGAAAAATCTTATCATTTAGGATGGCTGTAAAGATATCTTATACAGCGTGTTCAGGCAAGTTAGAAGCCTGTACTTTTTGAACCAGACAAGTCCTTCTTCGGAAAGAGTTTCGTCTATCCTTACACCAATCACTCTGGGATGGGGTACTCCGACGTTAGATGTGACGTGGAAATACGAGCCAGATGCTGGTGGGTTGAAGGAAGCCTCCTCCACCAGAAGCTCTTAACACCTACTGGTCCCGCATCGAAATACTTCTTCATGATCCTCAATACTTTTTTACCTCTTCGGTAGAGATAGGTGGACATTCTTCCTTAATTGTTATGAGTTCACTGCATCGCTCTTTAAGATAGTTATGTCCTCTGGGTATTCATTTATTGGGTGTAAGACATCGTGGATTTTTCTACGAAATTCCTCGACTTCCTTTGGTTTGGACAAGTGTTCCACAGTAACTGGAGGATCTTGAAAGAGGCAAGATGGGTCAGAGATGCATACTGTCTTGTCCAGCCTATCTTTGTGAGTTGATGCATGCGCCTTTTGGTCTTATAATCTGCCGTTGGTTGTGTTTTACGGTTTGCATCCGCCAAACATTACGCTGTATCATACACAGCGCAACTGATGGTCTAGAGATCACACTCCGGAAAAATCTCCATGAAGAGCGTCATTCACTTGAGCCAGATCTGTGGAATTGGCAGGAACCTGGATGTTGATGTTGCTCCTCATCTTAAAGTACGGTTGGTACTCAACTAGATGCTTTCCCGCGGATTGTCTTAGTATTGTCTCTGAGTGTTTCACGAACGACAGAGCTTGCATTCGTACCATGTAGCGTTTTCGCTCAGAGCCTACACTGGCATCATAGCAATCCGGTACTCGTAGGTCGTCCTTCAGTCGATCCGTCAACTCAAAACTGCCTCTAAGGAAGAGAGACTCTCGAGCGATGCCGACGCCACATCCCTACGACTTATATGGGGCACTTTTTCCTCAAGTTTATCCACCCAAAAATTCGATAAGGCTCATACTTTACCAAAGCGCAGTCCTATTAGATAGTGGTTTATGGAAAAATTTGTCTGGTGAAATTTGAATTTTTTTAAACAACGTTTGTAATTATACGATAGACCGTACAAAAATTTATCGAAAACATGTAGGTCAAAAGTTTGTTTATCTCATGCGAAAGCATTTCAATATGTCCGAAAAAGAGCCTGCGCGCACAAATACCAAACATTACACCCCCCCCACCCCCCTTCGTGAATTTTTTTCCCATAAAATACCACCCAATAGGGCTGCATTTTATCAAAGTTTTAGTCCGATCGATTTTCCTGGGTGAGTGACATAAAAAAATGCCCCATATACAAATTGGCCTGTCTATGTGTAATATAACATTATTGAACTTATCCCGGTTTTTCTGAAGAGTTCGCTCTGCTCTACTAAGGAAAACCTTATGTAAGTGAAATTGAGATTGAAAAAAATGGAAAAAAATTTTAATTAAAAAAAAAATTGAAATTTTCCTTTAGGTCGACTTTACCACTTCCAGGTATAAGCAAATAAACCGTAATCGCAAAGTCACTTACAAAAGTTTTTGTTTAGGACGGCACCACTCGGGAGACTAGTTTGCTTGTTGTATTCGTCAATCCACGCGTGCAGAAGGTATCAGTATCAAAGAGAATCCACGTACTTTTCTAATCAATAACAAATTCGATTGACGTGACAAACCACTTCAACAGCGTTGTGGCTTAAATTCTGATACCTACTCTGGTTTGCAAAATCGAAATGCCACGTTTTATATGTACACGAATATTGCAAATTTCACTAAATAAGGTTTTCATTTTAAACCCTTCAGACAAGCATGCGTAAAAATAACGCTACCGAATTACCATCAGTCATATCTCATATTTTTTCTAATTGCTATTTGGCATAATTTTGATTAGTCCGAATTATAATTTGCCTAAATTTGTATCATTCTGAAATACCATAGACGCGTAGACGATAATTTTTATTTATCTGAATTGACGTTTTTCAAACCTCTTATCAAAGGATTTTTGGTGAGATTGAAAGATTTGACGCATGTTTGACAGTTCTATACCTAACCTCACTGAATTTGCTCAATAAATCAAACAAAAGACTTCCGTTAACTTATTTCACTAAAAACGAATTAGTAACTTTTGCTAACTATTGGTAGGCTAATTTTTATCTGGACGTCAACTCTGAGAGTTAAGTTTCGAAATATACCATAGTCATAAAAATAATTGCGCGAAATTCAAAATGAATGTTCTGATTGATTGAATTTGAATTTCGCGCCATTATTTTTATGATGAATGAGCTTTAGGTAAAATGAAATTTCTTTTCTATGGAAATTCGGTGGGGATTGTGACGAATACCTAGTCGTGTAAATGAAGTTTAGGTTATATGGCTTTTCGGAAGAATGAAAATTTTGACAAAGATTAATTCAAAGAAATGAAAATTGTGACTGATGGTACATTCAGGATAATAAAAATTTGAGCAAATGCTAATTCAGACAGATAAAAATTAGGTCAAACGGTAATTGAGAAAAATAGAAATTCGTAAAAATTTGTTGTTCGGTTGTTACAAAATGTTAAAAAATTTTGATGTTAATGTAAAAATGTTAATGTTAAAAAACGTTATTCGGTCAAATGAATTTCGGTAAAATAAACAGTAGGGAAAGTAGAATTTGGTCAATATTCATGGGCCGGAAACAAAGCGTCTGAAGCCTCGATTACTTTTTACCTAAAATGAATTTCGAAGGTTTCCAATTTAGATCGTTTATATGTTATAAGCTTAAATTCAATTTTTTTCACGTTTTGAAATATACAGTAACGTCCAGCAGTACGAGGATGGCTGTTTCTCGACATTCGTTAAAATGCTTATAATTTGTATAATAAAACAAAGTAGGAAATTTGTCTTCCAAAATACCAGAAAATATATCGAAATTCTACAAAAGATTAGCCCCAAGCGAAGTCATTGAGTTAATTCTATAAGAAGATATTACCAAAAAAATTGAAATTGCAGTGTGTTCGTAAATTATTAATATCTCACGAAATACTGAACATTTTTCAATGTTCTCAGTCTCATTTTCAAGATGAATTTCCATGAGATTTTTTCAACTTATGATAAAATTTGTGAAAATTTTTCCATATTTTTTTTCCAAGTCGGAACTTTGAAGAAGAAAATTGTAAAAATTCAAACATTGCTTGCAACAGTCCCGATGATTGAGGCGAGTGTGCCAAGCTTCCGAGCTGGAGGCGCAACGCACAATGTTACTTAGATGGGGAAAAATGATTAAAACCTTCCAATCTCTAAATATTGAGAACAGAAAAAGAATTTACTTAATTGAAAAGCTATCAAATTCAGGAGGGAGAAATTTAGAAGTCTCTATTCATTTTAAAACCTACTAAATTTGCTTTTCCGTTTACATTCTCAAAATAATATTTCAACGTCTGTTCAGCTTTTTATAATACTTTATGTATACTTGTTATAAAAGGTATTATTTCACCTACATATTAATTTTTTAAACAAATTATACAAACACAAAAAGTCCCAGACTCGGAAACGAATGGGTTAAAACTGAAAATAACTGGATGTATTTTTTTAGCCACTCGATGATAAAATTATAATATAAATTGTCGATTTTAGTTACATAGGCTTCTGAAATAAATTGACGAGAAATATGTCCTGAAAAGGTGGGCTGATTATCGATGGTAGTTCGGTGTAGCGTGAATTGCAATTTTCAGTGACTATTCGCGCCTGGCCTGCGTAAAAGAGCATTCACGCGTATACGCTAATGAGCCAGTACTAATTAGCTACGGGGAATAAGCAATCACCTCAACGCTCGAAGTTTCTGCGCGTCACCCTTCTGACATATTTCATAATTATTAATACAATATAAATTATATTGTTATCTGCTCTAAGAGGGAAAATAAAAAAAGAAAGACATATTTACCATTATCGGCCAATTACTTGAAGCAGTAATGTCCTTCAGCCTATTATATATTTTATTTTGAAGTATAAGTATTTAACACATCTGAAGGGAAAAAATCAATATGCAATCACTACTACGATCAATGCAGAATATCTGCAAATGGACGGCAGAAAGCAATCTTAACAAAATTACAAGGAAGTTCAAATCATTTCACGACATTTAAAATGATTCCCAAACACTTCATGAAATTCCCAGAGATTTCAGGAAATTTCAAGCGATTTTAAAGAGAGAAAAATTATTTCAAGAAATTTAAAGGGACATTAGTATATTTCAAGAGATTACACAGGGCTCAAGGGATTTCAAAAAATAATGGAAGACTTCTAGGTATTTCAAGTGATTTGAATCGATTAAAAAAAAAATTAGATACTGAGGGGCTTCAAAGAATTTCAAAGGATTTCAAGGAATTTGAAAGCATTTCACGGTAATTTGAAGGATTTCTAAGGTCTCGAAGGAATTTCATAGGATATTTACAAGATTTCAAATATTTCATCGGATTTGATGAAATTTTAAGCGATATCAATATGTGTGTACGTCCATATAAAAAGGGCCCAAGGTGTCGGTATGGAGGTAAGTATAGGGACGTATATAGATAAAGCAATTCCTGACATTTTGAGTACAGAAAGAACCCTTTAGGTTGAAAAACGAGGCACTGGGCAATTTTGGATTTGGAACTTCGAAAAACCGCATTTCGAGAAAAACCCATTTGAAGTTGGCGAGCGTCATAAACGCAAATGTTAAATTTTATCTTTAAACGTAAAATACGCCCACTTCCGGTTCATTCCGAGATAAGAAAATAGTGCCAAAAGATGAAGCAAAGGCCAAAGTATAACCCCACATAAAAACCGAAAATGGCCAATTTTACCCTATCTCACGAAAACGCTCATAACTCCTAAAATAAAATCGACAAACTGGGCCGTTTTCATATGGACGTACACATATTTCTAGGGATGTGATAGGTTGCCGAAAGATTTTGAAGATTTCTAGGCACTTCTAGTTTATTCATATTAGGGTGCCCAAAAAAAATTGAATTTTTGAATTTTGCAAACGCTACCCCCTAGACTTCTTCATTTTGGTGAAAAAATACTGCCATAAAGTTTCTTTTATTTTAAAAAAATTGCTTAGAGGTTCCACTAGGCTGTTTTAGGTCTGAAAATAAATTTTCTTAGTTTTCGATTTAGAAAAATACAAATTTAAGGCTGAAAAATCTTTTTATCCTTAGAAAGTATTTTTTGTACATTGAGGAATAAGCCCTAAATTTGATGAAAGAAACAATTTTTCCAAACATATTATCGGGCTTAGAATATGAAAATTTTTAATTTTATTACAATTGATGGCCTGAAACGGCCCCTAAACATTTTTTAAAAATAACATTAATAACATTTTTTAACAATATTTAAAAACTTCTACAGTATAAGGAAAATATTCTCCATAACGAATAAATTTAAAATATTTACACAGGGTGATAAAAAAATCACGAATTTCGAAATACACAGTTTTTATAGTTTAAAGATTCCTATAGTACTTTAAAATGTATTTTAACGAATTCAGAAAAAAATCATAAGAATTCAAACTGAGTTCAAAACAATTCAACCTTAATTCAAAATAATTCAACTGTATTGGACAAAAAAATAGAAATAAATTTAGAAGAACTCAAGGACATTCGAGAGACTAATGGTATTCCTAGAAATTTGAGTGAATTGAACCAAATTCAAATAATCAAAAAATTTCCATTGAATTAAGTAAAATGAAAGTGAACAGAATTCAGTGCGAATTCAACAGAATTTAGGTAAATTGAAAAAAAACCAATGAATATCATAAAATTCTAGTAAATTAAAAAAAATTTAGGTGAAATGAGGAAGATTCCATTGAATTCATGAAAATTAAAGGTGAATTTAAAAGAATTCAGGGCGAATTTAAAATAATTCAAATGAAGGCTACAAAGTTTTTTAAATTTAAGAAACGAAATTTGAAATAAATGAGAATTCAAATTCTTCTTCAAGGTTAGTTTTAAAAATCGTTCGGATTTTAATTTTAAGCACTGATACTTGTAGAGAATTTCAAGGCGCATCTTTTTTCCTCTTGCAATAATTTGTAGGTTTTGTAGTTTTTGAAGTAATTGGTAAGAAGTAGATTTTTTAAAAACAGGAAATATTAATCTTTTTTCACTTCAACTCGCGCTAACTTAGTCAGTCAATCAAACAAAAAAGATGTTAATTTTTTTAAAACTTTGAAAAAATCATGAATTTCAACATTCAAACGTTTCGTTTATCGAGCGAATTTTAAACAACGGAAAACTACTAGTGAGGAAGTTGTTGATTAATGTTCAAAGAAGTTTTCTAGAAAGTTTTAGCTCAATCCGATTAATGGTTAAAAAACTATGAATGTTTCAAATTGCAAGCGGCAATCTTGACGCTGCCCTATGCACGTACCTCCTCGACTACGAACGTGTTGCAGCGGACGATATGAAGGTCAAGTCAGATACCAAAATAATACTCAATATATTATCATTAAAATAATTTATTTATTAGAAATCTTGAACAATAAATTATCAAATTAATACTTTATTAAAAACTACTTTCAATTATTGTCGTCACTCTCTTCAGTTTCTTCGGCATCTGGACTCTGAGTTATTACTTTTAAAAAACACTTTTGGAAAAAATCTTCTGCTTTAGCACTCAAATAATTATAGAGATTTTTGAAATCCTTTACTTTGGCCGTTTTTAATCTAATTCGAGGTGGAGGAATTTTCGAAAGTATTTTTTCTAGTTCAAGTGTAGGCTTAAAGAAAAAAGAGGTTGGATTTTGCAATTCGTAATTGTCATAAACACCCACTTTTCCATCAGGAAAGAATTTAAAACGAACACTTTACTGATTTGAAAGTTTTTTTGGCTTTCGAATTTTGCCTTTGAAACTTTTTTTAAAATCCTGCAGAAGATCTTCACACTTTTCGACTATTGTGAATGAAATAGAACGAGCATTGCGAATAATTTCCACATATTCAGCTTCAGTTTCAATTAGTTCTAACCTTTTTAATTTCTGCGAATATGTGCCAAAAATTTCTATCGCACTGGCAATTGGAATGTCCTCGAACGGGAAACACATATTATATTTCAATTTGCAAATAAATTGCCAATAGAACCAAAAAATAAAACAGCGTAATTTTTATTTTGTTCAGTAATGGCAAATTCTGCGCAAAATCAAACTCACAGAATAGAATGCTACTTTCAGACAGTCACTGCTTCTTTAATTTCAAATGAATTTCAGCATTTTTCTTATGATTGATTACTTTCTCGTTTACCTCGTCTTCTGTCTCATTTTTATAGGAAGTGTTGCACACGTCAGTTCTATGTAATCTGAAAGTGGAACTAACATGACGTTTAAAATAATTACAATCAACAGTTTTACTCAACGTAAATTTAGCCCCTGTTTTTTCTGCAAAATATTCTCCGAACAATTTCTAAAGTTTTATAAGATTTAATGAAGGATTTTCAAAATATTTTAGATTACTGGAGTTTTGTTTGTAATATCAAATGCGATGTGGGATTGATTCACAAACTCTTTAATCATTGTTTTTAGATTTTCCGTTAATTTAGCATGACTTTTGCGTCGTCCACTTGCCAAATTTTTTCAAAGACTGCTTATTTAAAATCTTCTTATGAACATTTTTAACTCTTCTTTTGCCCAAATACAGAAGAGCACAAAAAATTTCTTGTAAATTGAAACATTTTCTTCGTCAGTAGGAAATAAATAAATCCAATGAATTAACCGCCCTACTTTTTCACCTTCATTCGTTTCGATAGGATCCTTGCATTTTAACATTAAAATGAAAAGCAAATTTCGATCGTTATACTTCCCGAGATCCCAAAAGTTTTTATGTACTTTTTCTTGCTGAATACTTGAAAATTTTTGGTAATATTTTTCTCCACAGCAGGATTCAATAGGCTTGAAAGATCTCTCTGAGATTATAATATCTTCAACACCGTCTTCCTTAGTTTTAGACTTTGTAATGTATTCCTTTCCCCTAAAATAATAACAAATAATGCTATCAACTTCTTCATTAAAAAATAAAAATAATAACTTGAGGCTATTTATTAATAATTCAGTAAAATATTTATTTAAGAAATCAAGAATAAAAAATAGTCCCAAAATATTAAATTTATAATAAATGTTTATTTAAAATTTTTATTGACGGTTTAAAATCGTACCTGATTTCCGGAAAATTTTTTCTTATTTTTAATCCACAACTCTTCACGCCTATTTCTTTTTTTATCTTGATTCATTTCAAGATTCTTTCAAAATTAATAGAGTATTGACTGAAGTAAACTATCTCAAAAATAATACTTTTGCAGCCATTCTAAAAAATGATTCATTCACTGGTTCTTTGCTTTATTTATAGTATATTTTAGAAGAGAACTACAAACGGTTGCTATTGTTTGTTTTAGTATCCGACTTGACCTTCATATCGTCCGCTGCAACACGTTTGTAGTCGAGGAGGCACATGCATAGGGCAGCGTCAAGATTGACGCTTGCAATTTAAGCGCTTGAATGTTGAAATTCATGACTTTTAAAAAGTCTAAAAAAAATTAACAACTCCTTTCTTTATTAAAATAATTACGAATTTCTTTCTTAAATAGTTTCAGAAGACTTAAACACGTAATTTAGTATCAATAAACTTGAAAAATTCTCAAAAATTGGCTGAGGTAGCGCTAGATGAAGAGAAAAGAGATCGAAATTTATTGTTTTCGAAGAATGTACTTCTTACCACTCACTTCAAAAACTACAAAACCTACAAATTTTTTGCAAGAGGAAAAAAAGATCGCCTTGAAATTCTCTACGAGTATCAGTCATTAATATTAAAATTCGAGCGATTTTTGAAATTGATTTTCAGGACAATATTTCTCAAGCTGAATCCACACGTATCCCCTTTTGATCGCGAGAAATTCAATTTGTGTCTAAATTTGGTCGTTGAATTCTTAGATTTCTTTGATTTCCAACAATTTCGTAGTAAAATTTAAAAAACCCGAAAAAATTCAATGAATTCAAATAAATGGGAGTGAATAGAAATCTGATAAAATTCACAAGAATTCAAGTGAATTCAAAGAATTTAGGGCAAATAAAAAAAATTCAAAAGAATTCTAAGGAACACGAAAGAATTTAAAAGAATTCAGGATAAATTAATAAGAATTTAGGGTGAATTCCACATGATTTCAAATGGATTGACAAAAAATTTTTTTGACATTGAATAGTCCATTGACTTCAGTCAAATTGTAGTGAATTTGGAGGATTCCAAGGACATTAAACGAAATTCATACGAAATCAAGATGAAGTTTGAAGAATTCAAGGTGAAATTTAAGAAAAATCCAGAGAATTAAAAAAAGTTCAAAAGAATTCAGAAGAATTCGAGAAAATTCAGAAAACGGGTATAGACTTGAACTTAATAAATTCGATGAAATTCAACAAAAACAAAATGAATTAAAAATAATTCAGGGTGAATTAGGAAGAAATTCAAGTGAGTGCTAAAAGATTGTCTAAATTTAAGAAATTAAATTCAAAATTAATACAAATTAAAATTATTCTTTAGCGTCAAATATTTAAAATGTACTTAATTTTATTGAATTCAATTTGATTTAATTTGATCGTTGGATTCTTGGTTTTTTAATTTTCAAGAATTTCCTAGTTCAATTTGTGTCGAAATTTGATCGTTGAATTCTTGGTTTTTCTAATAAAAAAAATTCTGTGGTAAAATTTTTAAAATCCAAAAAAATTCAATTGAATTCAGATAAATGGGAGTGTATAGAAATCTGATAAAAGTCACAAGAATTCAAGAAAAGTTAGAAATAGGCATAGACTTGAATTTAATAGAATCGATGAAATTCATACAAATCCAAAATAAGTTCAAAATAATTCAGGGTAAATTTGAACAAATTCAGGGTGAATTAAAAGAAAATTCAAGTGAATGCTAAAAAACTGTTCAAATTTAAGAAATTATATTCAGAATGAGTACAAATTTGAATTCTTCTTTAACGTCAAACATTTAAATTTAATTTAATTTGATAATTGAATTCTTGCCTTTTTAATTTCCAAGAATTTTTAAATTAATTTTGTGTCCAAATTTGGTTGTTGGATTGTTGATTTTTTTTCCAAAAATCCTGTAGAAAATTTTTTTTAATTCAAGAAAATTACATTGATTTCAGATAAATGGGAGTGTATAAAAATCTGATAAAATTCACAAGAACTCAAGGTGAATTTAAAAGTCTTGAGGGTGAATTAAAAGAATTAGAAATCCAAAAAAGATGCATTGAATTCAGTGAATCTCAAGGAAATTTCAAAAAGTCAAGAGTGAATTCAACAGAATTCAAGGAATTTCAGAAACAGGTATAGACTCAAATTGAATAGAATAGATAAAATTCATACAAATCCAAAAGGAATCAAGAAAAATTCAAGGTGAACTTGAAAAAATTCAAGTGAATGCTGGAAAACTGTCTAAATTTAAGAAATTAAATTCAGAATAAATGCAAATTTAAATTCTTCTTTAACGTCAAACATTCAAGTTTGATTTAATTTGATCGTTGAGTTCTTGTTTTTTTAATTTCCAAGAATTTTCTAGTCAAATTTGTGTTCAAATTTGGTTGTCGGATTCTTGTTTTTTTTTTCAATTTCCAAAAATCCTGTAATAAAATTTTTTAATTTAAAAAAATTACATTGAATTCAGATAAATAGGAGTGTACAGAAGTCTGATAAAATTCGCAAAAACTCAAGGTGAATTTAAGTCTTCAGGGTGAATTACAAAAATTAAAAATCCAAAAAAGATCCATTGAATTCAGCGAATCTCAAAGGAATTTCAAGAACTTCAGGGTGAATTTAAAAGAATTAAAGAAAATTCAAAAATAGGAATAGACTTAAATTTGATAGTGGTTAGACCCTGGGTTGTCTGTTTTAATTTATAAAAGAAAGTAACTAAAGTGATCTTTTCATTAAAAAAAGTGACTTTGATGACTTTGTCTTTGAAAACTGACTAAAAAGTGATTTGAATAAAATAAGTGATGTTTTTCAGATAAATTATAGCTAAAAGTATATCTTAAAGTAATATAGGAATCTTTAAACTATAAAAATATATTTCTTTTTGTGTATTTCAAAATTCAAGTTTTTTTTCTGTCACCCGGTATAAATATTTTTTTTTATCCATCATGAAAAAATTCTTCTTATATTGTAGAAGAAATTCTGTGCATATTATTCCAAGAAAAAGAATGTTTAGGGGCCATTTCAGGCCATTAATTGTAAAAAAAATCCAAATTTTCATATTCTAAGCCCGATAATATCTTCAAAAATATATGTTTTGATTTTATAAAATTCAGAGCTTATTCCTTAATAAATAAAAAATACCATCTGACGGTAAACGAATTTTTTAGTCTTAAATTTGTATTTTTTCAAAATCGAAACTTAGGAAAATTCATTTTCAGACCTAAAACGGCCTAGCGGAATCTCTAAACAATTTGTCAAATAGAAAAGAAAATTTATAGCAGTATTTTTCAACCAAAATAAAGGAATCTAGGGGGTAGCGTTGGAAAAATAAAAAAATCTAAATTTTTTTAGCACCCTAATTCATATGGCGCACTCTTTTGAATGAAAAAAATATCCATATTAAGATAATAAAAAATATATAATTGGGGTGGAACAAGTTGCAAAAAAAGTAACAAACTGTGATATGTACCCAGTTTACCAAACACGAGCTTACTTGCTATTTTTATTCATATCAAAAAAATCGATCGAATCAAAAAAATCGTTTCATTTAAAAAAATTCGCAATGACCATCCAAATATGTAAAACATGTAAAGTCAAACATGTAAGTGAAAGTATTTGATTCCCGTGTCCAAATTAGAAGGCCACTAACTTCAAAGCATCTTAATAAATTGTAGATCAGTCGAACTTCAAATTTAATGAAGACTCAATCTGCATTAAATTTATTATGCAGAAAGCGTGCATCTTGAAAATTAATGAGAATTTCCAGTTAATAGATTCCGCGGCACGAGCATCCAACTTTCCGGCTGGAAGCTCGGTCCCTGCTGACGCCATCACAAGTGCTGATGTATTAATAACACTCGATGCATTTTCTAGAGATTTCATTTTCTGTGGGTACAGTGGATGCGAGGAGAGAGAGACAAGCGAATATTGGCACGCAGCCATGCTCTTTGCGGAAACCAATCTGCATCAGTTGCGGTTTATGGCGATACCATCCGAAGGGATGAAAGGTCGGAAGTGGCTCGGACCAATGGTGAACAAGTTGGAGGGTAGGACACTCTTAAGAGGAAATAACGAATCGATTTTTAAATCCGCTTTCGATTATTCTTAAATTTATCGTTCTTAGTCCTCTGGGCATG
>JAUMHM010000002.1:4101037-4113750 GCA_032362435.1 Melikaiella ostensackeni | reverse complement strand
ATGCCTAGGTAACCCACAAAGCCAACCTTGTTGTTAGAATTTCGACCAAATCCGAAACATCTGGCAGAAAGGATGCTACACAGAAAAAACTAGAGTATTAAATAGAATCAATTTTCGGGTTCCAATCGAGATTCAACAAAACAGAATTACTGCGGAGTGAAATTCACTCATTTTTGAAAATGTGTCCAAAGGAATCAAGTTATGTCGTCCAAAAGAACCACTTTTGTTGACAGATTGGCGCGAAAAGAAACAAGTTTGAGAGCAGTAACTTTCAACTTGAAAATTATTATAATTTAACAAAAAACTTTCAAAGTCATAATGTATTTGTGAGGGATACAGTCACGAAGATATTGAATGAATAAAGTCAAGTTGTAAAGACTTTATGTGAATATAAATGAATCAAGGACTTTTTTGTGAACATATTTTTTAGATTAATTGGTGTGTTTGTAAACCTAAAAAGCACATTCACGAGCGTGAATTTTTGGCTTGGAGACATTCTACGAGTACCTGAGGTACTAGATTATACAGGAGTGCTCGACCGCCATGTTAGTACCAATGTGCTTGGCACACAATTCAAGTTATGATTTAAAAACAAATTGTGATTGTGACTGCATGTTGGTGCACAGCAATACACCATTGATAATTTATAAATTTTTATTATTATACTTGACGATTAGTGGTGAGTTAGAATCTAACCTAATTCAACTGTCAAAGTATACAACTTGAACTTGACGCTAAATTAGAAGATACGAAAATGGCGATTTAAATGGCGGTGGAGCACTCCTGTATAATATATAGTACCTTAATTCGACCCTACCTACGAATTCTAGAATTACGAACATATAAGATGAGAAATCGCATTCGTAAAAGTGAAAATGTCGGTACACAAAATAGCTATGCTAATTCCAAGGTTATGGTTGTATATTTCGACAGAAGAATTATATTATTTCGCGAAAATGATCAGGTCTTGTCTAAAAATAACTTCTTTGCTAACATCGAGGTTATGTTTGCAAATTTTTGCGGAAAAATTATATCATTTCGCGAAAATGGTCAGGTCTTATCTAAGAATATTTGCTAATGCAAAAAATTTGTTTGCGAAATGCTTTGCTAATTTCGAGGTTATAGTTGTATATTTTTGCGGGAAAATTATATCATTTCGCGAAAATATTATTTCGACGAAAGAAATGTGGTGCCTATTCCCCAATTAAATGAATTGGTGATTTCGAGGTTATATTTTTAATATTTATTCTTTCGCTCTTCCTTAAATTGCTGAAAAAATATAAAACGGTAATTGAGATATATTTTTTTTAATAATTGGAAGGAGAAGAGAAGTAAAATACGATATGCGTTTTTAGAGGGACTTAGTAATATTTCTATAAAAGAATCCATTTCCTGCAGAAAATAACCAACATAATCTTAGAATAATGGAACTTGTGGGGTCTTAAACGGAATTAGTAATACTTCTATAAAATAATCCCTTTCCTGCAGAAAACAACCAACATAACCTCAAAATAATAAAACTTGTGAGGTTTCAAACAGACTTAGTGATTTTTTTATAAAAGTATCCATTTTCGCTGAAAACACCCAAAACACATTCAAAATGGTGGAATTTGTCAGTTTTCGAAGGGACTTAGTGATTTTTCTATAAAATAATCCATTTCCTGCCGAAAACACTCAATAGTGGCATTTGCAGATATATGGGGTGTGAAAGAGCCTTTACTCCTAATGTCATTGTGAACTGTTACCAAAAGAACCACTTCTGATTAACTCCTGATTTTGACTGATTCCAAAGGAACCAGTTTTTCAGTAGATCCGCAACATCATAGAACCCTAGTTTTTTCTGTGTATAGAGTTCCCGAGTGAAAATGCTTCGACTTTAAGACGGCGATGTCTGGCTGCGTCTCAAAGATGAGGCGAAACATCAGATAAAGTCTCACTTTTATGGTCTCAGCAGGGTTATTTAAAGTCGGCGTAAACTTGTCTCAAGACGAACTTTTCTGCACTCGGAAATAAGATAATTGACAGATGCAAAGGATCAAAATTGATGAGAAAAAGACTGTCTAATTTTTAACCTAGTTGTTGTTAAGTTGAAAATTCAGAATCTATGGGTCTTGATGAATATAGCCTTAAAAAAATTTTATTCAAAAAGATAAAAATATTAATTTTCTATAAGGATCTCCTAAACCGTAAGAAATACGTAAAAACAGACAGCTATTTCGGTATCTGCGCCAAATAAGTATGATACAAATGGAAATCCATAAATAAATTAATTCAATATATATATATATATATTGTATAAAAATAATTATAGAGAATTATTTAGACACAAACAAAGATTAGCTTTTATGGCAATCAGGATGACCCTTTTCGTCAGGCCAGGTATACCTGCCCTGGTCTATAGGTCTTGTAGGCAATCGTTTCACTGTCTCAAAGCGTAAAAATTCGACTCAAGACATGAAATAAAATTTGGCTCCATCTTAAAAATGAGATATCAAAAGACGTCTTCACTTCGTCTTCAATATGATATGATTGGGGGCAATTTAAGTCCGAACCAAGTCGAAGAATTTTTACTCGGGTTTCTTGTGTCAATATTTTATTTGGAAGCGATTTTCACCCACTCAGTCTGAAATTAGGGATTTTTCGCAAAATTTTATATGAGGCGCATGAATAATCCCCAAAACCTACTTTTCTTTATGTTTATTTGACCGAATAACAATTCTCCATAATTTCTATTTTTCCAAATTAGCGTTTGAACTAATTTTTATTTTTGCCAATTATGATTGGGCATTTAAGTTTTATTATTCTAAATTGCCGTTTGTCGATACTGGGAAGAGATGCCCTAACGAGCCTAGTAGTCAAAATTGTATCTGATTTGTATTTGTGGGAAGACTTAGCAATTCGATTAACTTTCCGGCTGCGAATTCCAGCCTGTAATGGACCGAGGAAACTACGAAAAAACGCTAACCACATTGTAAAAAGAAGGAATTATTTGCGGGCTAATTTCAGGTATTGAAATAAAACTCAGAACGAAACAGTCTCGAGTGGTACTAAAATGAGACAACTGGTGGGATCTCAGCTTCATTTGTTTTACATTAAGAATAGCAGAATGAAGTTATCCTATTCAAAAACAGAAAACGCAACAAACGATACCTTAGAGAAAGAGATCTCTAGTTTTTACAGTGCACCCTGTAAGGAAAGCATTGAAATGGATATAATGGCATTGAAAACAGTGTACAATTTATAAAGTGTGAATAGCATGTAGAAATTGTGATCTGAGTTTAGTAGGGCCCTGTATAGTTTTTCATATTTCTGATTGGCTGCTGAATGGGAAAAATAAAGAAGGACGGACTAGTTCTGTAACGCTGTTTTAGCCAGGTTCTAGCTAGAAATTCTAATCAGGCCCTAACGAGAGTACTCTTTTATCGCCTGACAATAGAAAGAGCCCCGTATAGATCCCTTCTATTACCCGTTTAATGTTTATTTAACCTAATTTGAAGAGATTTTTTCTCGGTCATACAAATACAAAAAGTTCTTAGTAACTAAAATTTAATAAATTGTCTTTTCTTACTCGATAAATATTTGTAGATATATTTTTTATCATTAAGGACGTTTTATTATGTGCTCTTTTGAAATTAAAACTAACTTCTTTCTAGTAATTTATTCGGCAACGAAAAGTGCTTCAAGCTTGCTTTAATGGTGGAATAGAATAACTTTTTTAGAAGTATGGAAACTATATTTTAGAATTTGTAAATATATTTCTTTATTTGATATTCTGCACATAAAATTAAAATCATTTTATAATATCTACATGCCTGTTTTTTGAGCTGTTACTAAAATTCCTTATTTTTTATAATACTGACACGAAAAAATTTTCCTTATGTTAATACGAAAAAAAATAAAATTCTGCGTTGAGAAGGCATAAGTTGAAGGCAAAATGTCAATTTTTTAAAAAGATACTGCAGAAGAAACATCAAATTTCGATGTTTACGAAAAATTGGAATAGCTACAGAAATAATTAACATTTTTCAATGTTTTTGAGCTCATTTTAGAGGCAAGTCTCCATAGAATTTTCTTAGATTATTAAGATGTTTTAAAATTTTCTTCCATAAATTCAGCCCAAGGGTCAACTAGGAGCAAAAATGTAGCAAAAATTTCAATAATGTGTAAATGCTTACAAAATTGTTTACAAAAGTCATTATTCATCATATTTTAGCACATATTAGTAATATTTTCCAAAATACTATTGTTCTGACTTTTTTAAATCATGTGATAAATACAATTATTCTTTGAAATTTTGCTACTCTTTTGCACCAAGTTTAACCCTAGGGTAGAATATAGGAAAAAATTCTAAAAACATCTTAACAATTTACCAAAAAACCAAGAAAACTTAACTTTGCAATGAGCCTAAGAACTTCTAAAAATGTTAATTATTTCCAGAATTATTCCAATTTTTCGAGAACATCGGAATTTCACGTTTTTTTGCAATATTTTTTTTATTAAGTTGACATTTTGCCTTCAACTTTGGCTTATAAGATGCAGAATTTTATTACCTTTCGTTTTATTATGAGAAAAAAAGTTTTCGTGATAACATAATAAAAATTAGGGCATTTTACATTTATTACGAATTTACTGAATTTCTTTTTCGAGGATCTCTACACATTTTTGTGCATTTTCCAGTATAAGTTTAACGTTTTTGATTAATAAATCAAACATAATTCCCTGTTCACGTAAAAATTCCCGGTAATTTCCCGTTCTTCACGAATTCCCGGTCATTTCCCGGTCCAGTGGCCACCCTGTTCTTTTTAATGCCGATGAAGGAAATGGAAAGTTGAATAGTTAATGCCATTTAATGCTGTTTGGCTAACGTGTAAGTTGAATGTTGTTTAATAATCTTCTGATTATTGAAAACATTACAATATTTGCAATTTCAATGCCTTTCAATGCCAGAACATAGTTTATGTAAATGCCATCACAGAAGTGCTGCTGGCAGGGACAGCTGTTAGTGTTCGCGACGGAGACGAACGTCGACGCCTGCCAAAGACGCCTAGATACTTCAAATATTTTAAAGTAAGTTTTCCCACAAAAAATATTTGAGCGTGTAGATCTGTATTTTACTTGAACTAAGTTTTGTGTGAGATGAGTTTTGTGTTCCACATTTATATTAATTATTAGCACTAGTATGAAGAAAGTGCTTAACACCAAATGTTTGATTATGGCCTCCATGAAAATAAGGTGGTTCGTATCGCCATTCAAAAAAATAATTTTAAGAAAATTACGTCGATTTCTTCTTCGTGCTCATTTTTCAGTATTTGGTTATGCTTTTCCAATATCCTTCTCGTGCAGTTGGCATTTTTTTAAATAGAATTTTACGGTTTAAAAGTGTAATTATTACTCTTGAGGTTTTTAAAGCGAACGAACAAGTGCCGCGCAATCCTAATATTCCAGGATCATTGAAATGACAACAAAATTCACGACATGTAGTTCATTTGCACTATTTTATTTTCTTCCAAACATAAATTTCTCAGAGGCTTCAGTTTTTTTAAGAGAACGGGCTTTCTTAAATTTACGTTATGGAAACTTATTAAAACTTTTGTAAATAAATGCAGAGTTTTGAAAATTTACTGAAAGTTTTCGAAATCATAAAGGGCTTTCGAGATTTGTAAGCGTTTTTACAAACAGACTTTTTAAAACGAAAATTTAGGGAAGTCTACGAACACGTTCAGTTTTTATTCGCGGTTCAGAATTCTTATCACATTTCTAGAGAAATGGATGGTCTTTTTCCATCTCAGAGGCCAAACTGCAGGAGACTGGTGCCCTACTCAGTGCACAACAAAAACCGATCATAACTCCTTTGGTTCTGGCTTGGTTTTTATACTTTCCTTTGAATGACCGAAGTTTGGTGGAACTGACGTTATGAATGGACGATTCCACCTTATGACGGTTTAGTTGCTTAGTTTGGACATGGTTTTCTACTTACGAAATAAATTTCTCGCATCAAGTTGTAGTTGGGGATATACTTTTAACAATGAATAATACAAATAATAATGTAGCCTCGGATAGGATTGACACTTCTTCTGGCGAAAGGCATGCCTTCGGAAAACTTTCAGGTGATGACTGGAGATTGAGTGTTTGGAATGCTAGAGGTGTGAATGATCTTAAGGAACAGGAATTGTGGGACACAATGCGTATAAGGAAGCTAGATATTTTATGTGTACCGGAAACAAAGAGGAAGGGATGTGAGGTAAGAAAGTCAGAGAACGGACTCGAACTTTGGTCAGAAGTAGATGATGAATCATATGGCAGCCAAGGAGTCGGTTTGATTGTGAATGAGGGAGCAAAAAAACATGACAAGCAGTATGAATGTGTATCTCCTAGATTACTCTGGGTTAGAATGAAAGTGGGAACCAGAAGGCTATTTATAACAGCGTGCTACGCTCCAGTTGATAATGACAGTAGGGATGTAAAAGTTACCTTCTGGGACTCGTTAAATGATATTATAGGTACTTGTGATCCTGGCGAACGAATAATTTTACTCAGAGATATGAATGGCTGAGTTGTTGTGCAACGCGAAGGTACTGACAGGGTACTGGGCGATTTCGGAAACCCAAAAACGAACGGCAACGGGGATAAATTGATTAGTTTATGCTTAGAAAAATGCTTGTTTATTACGAATACTTGGATTAGACATAAAAAGATCCACATGTAAACTTGGTGCAGAGGTGAAAGTCACAGTATGATTGACTTTGTTGTAGCGGATGAGAGGGTAAGAGGGCCTGTAAGGGATACAAGGGTTATGAGAGGTTCTGAATGCGGAACGGATCACTACCTCTCAGTTTCAAAATGAACCTAGGTCAAGGTTGGAGGCCAAGAAGAATTAATAATAAGTTGAAGCAGCCGCGAGTTAGAATAGAGAACTTGCAGAAACCAGAAGTGCAAGTGGTATATCGTGAAAAGCTGCATAAATATTTAGGGCATCATAAAGAAGACTGGAAGACGAAATTAGATAACAAAAATGTAGAGGGTGCATGGATAATACTACGGGATTGTTTCGGTCTCTCGTTACAGCCCTGTTTTGGGCAAAAAGGAAGGTGGAAGGGGGTCAAAAAAATCTTACATAATATTGGTGAGATAGGGTCTACACAAAATTCTTACGGATGCTTATATAGGAGGAGGGAGGGGTTCCAAATCACCTTAAAAATGCTTATGTAATAATTGAATGATCCTTAGCCGATGAATGCTATTTTTATTCGCAAATAAACTGACTAGAGTGGAGCTTTAAAAAATACTTCAAATTCAACCATTTTAAATTATCTTCAATTCCCAACATACTTTCCTGGTATCTATGACGTGCTGTCGTCTCCCTTTAGTACTTTTTCCTATAATTTCTTCTCCAGTTCTTATATAGAACATTGAGTCAAATTGTGTCTTTAAAAAAGTTAATAACCGAGAGAAATACAAAAAAACGACTCTTTTAAGGAGAAAATTGACGCTCGTATACCCGACGGAATGACTTTTGTCGTGGGATTTCTCAAGACCTGAGGGACGGAAAGAGCGGGAAGAGTTAACATGATTTTAGTAGAAGCGTCAACGGAATTGACGACGCACGTCACCAGCAAACGAAAAAGCGACAAAGGAACGTCGTCAGAGCATGAAAAGGTGGAAAGTCGCGATGCAAAGGCTCTTGCTTTCGAGTGTACTCTTTTCCTCTTTTGAAAATCGATTTACTCGCTCGTTCATTCTTCTCATGGAAAGCACAGCTATATAGATTGCCGTTGATTCTCTCTGCCAGACTTCGATCAATACACTCTGGCTTACCCTGCATCAGCTCCCTTCAGGCTTCCTACCTTCCTGCTACGGAAATTACACTATCTTTCATATTCTGTTTAGAAAAAAATGAATTAAATTAAGATTAACTGAAGTTGATTTCAGGCAATATCATAAATGTTTGTCGGATTAGCCCGGCAACCCGACCCGATACGACAACACAAAGTCTCTCTGCCTGTCTAAACTCGAGAAAAAAAAATGATAAGCATTACACTCAGGAATGCGCAGTAGCGTTCTGCGATATTGAGTACTGACAAGTACACGGAGAAAAACGCGGATTCATAATCTATCTTTGAGTAGCCGATAGAAAGTAGTGAATGTAAGGAAATGAGACTGAATAATCAAAGTTTAGCAATTCATTTTCACGATGAAATTCTGGGACTGAGTCTTAGACTTGCCATACCATTGCATCATCTAGTCTATGGCCGTTTGCTAATTTTATTACATATGGTACTGTATGCTTAGTTCCAAATATAAAATATATAGTACTCTTCCCGAAAAAATCAACACGAAAATGAATTGCTAGACTTCTTGTACTCAATGAAAGACTTTGGATTCGCATTTTTCTCCGTGTACATTTCTTATTTCTCAAAAACGAATAGAGATTATAAAGGATCATATTTACTGATATTTTGTTCATTCAGACAAGAACTAGCCTAAGATACCGTAAAACACTACTACTTAACCTCAACTGCCACAGAACAGTACAAATGCTTCAGTCCATAAATTTGAGAATCCCAAGATTGCCCATCGATTGCTCCGAAGAGTTCACTTCGGACTTCGTTAGAATACAGCAATGCCTTGAAGCTGTCTCCGGTACGTATTGTCTATCACTATAGTCACCACTCATACATAATTCGTGTTTTTAATTCGATTAATTTGAAAATTATAAGAATATCAATTTATCAAAATATATTTTGGAGAACGAAAAAAGGGAAACAACTTTCAAACTTCTTTGATAGTAAATGCAACGCTTTTGCGGATGACTATTTAAAATAAGCGTTAACCGACTCAACCCGAATAGAGTGAATGCAGCTTCATGTAAGAAAGAGAATGTCTGAGATTTCCGTTGACTGCCTAGATTTCCGAGTGACTGCTCTGGGAATGCAGGATTCTCCAATGGATTTCCTTGCGGCTTCCGGATCCGCATTAAGATGATTTCTCAGTGAATAACCCTTCGAAAACAAATTTTATTTCAAATTTTTAATACTTGGCACTAAATTCAACCGGCTCAAACCACCATTACCATCCAATATGTGAAAAATATGTCGATTTCTTGGCAATTTTTCTCCTTTTATAGGCATTACAATACATACACACGGTAATATTCGCAAGCCTATTTTTTTCTGACGTAAAACTCGGTTATTATCATACCGATTGGTAATAATTATACATAAATCTTCCATTTTTCGTAACTATTTCCTTACTTGTCAATCGTCCTGTCGTATCCATACTAGCACGGTAAAATTCTCCCCAAATATCTTCTCCGTGTAACGATCCTCCAAGACCAAGCTTTGAGAAAATGGCCTTTGCGTGGCTTTGGGAGTTTTCGGCTCGTTTTAGCACACCTTCCATACACGAAGAAAGAAGCGAAGCACAATAGCAAGTTAATTTCTTCCTATTAAAGTACGGAAGTTGAACGTTTAAAATTGGTTCGAAATTCGTGCAATATTTGCTTTAACTTATGTTCTTCTGGCGCTGTAGGTGGAACACTATCAAAGCATAAAGTGCATGGAAATACTGCTCGAGCGCATTCTTTGAAAGTAGTATCGCCGTGCGAGAAAAGCTATCACTTCATGTTGCTACGATTGCAAGAGACCCTATACTATTTCGGTATGGATTCCGTGTATCCATTTCTAATGCTGAAACTCAACCGGCGTTAGGAAAGCAAGCCGAAGATGCCCAATGCCACCTGAAAGCCGCTTTGACTTAATGTCCTGGCTATAGCTAAAAATGAAAAATTGGAAATTGGACTTATCTGGATCCCCGAACACAAAGGGAATTTTCAGAAATAAGATAGCGGATGTAGGCCAAAGAGGCAATCGAGAAAGAAGCGTAACTTAATTATCTAATTCCCCATACTGACCTTTACCAACTAGTCCGTGACAATGCACACAATCGTTCAACTAGCAGCTAGATTAGGAAATGTGCAATTACCGGAAAACATTATTTCGATCATTATTTCATAGAATATAGAAAACCATGGTTATTCAATGCAATGCTAAATGAAGAGATATAATTACTGTTGCTAGAATAAGATCCAATTATTAACGGTTGGCCTGTAGCTTATTTAGAAAAATTTGATGGATTTCAGTGAATACCTTTTCCATGGGGAAGAGGTGGACGAAGATATTAATCATACGGCACAAAGATCTCGTTTAGACAAATCCCGCATTAAGAAGAAGAAATTTCCACCTTGCCGCACAGAATCCCGAATATACAACTCATCCAGCAATATTGCTGCTTTAATAGCAGCGTTTCCAGACACTTAAAAGGGAAATTTCCAATGTTGATCATTGGTGTAAGAACGGCCCAATACTGGTAACCAACGGTTTTAGAATCGGCGCACGATTGGCAGCCAATCTTGGGTCATCATTGGCCGAAGCTTGGAATGATAATGTCAATGCCAAGACTCGACATCCAGCAACGGTCCAAAACTGGCGGCCAAGACTTGTCAAGGGTCTCAAAACATGGGTAATTATTGGCTGCCAAGATCGGGTCAACCTTGTCGATTACTGCGGAAAAAAATTTTCCAATGAAAAAAAAGTTTAAGCACTAAAAAAATTGAATGTTCAACATTTTGGAATTTTAAAAAGAGGAAGATTATTTGTCAATATATTACGAAATTCGGGAAAATTTGATTTCTTGCCATGTCTTTCTTCTCCATGGGGAACCTGAGAAGTAGAGAGTGATGCAAGAATAACGTCTAGCAATAGAACAGCGAACTATTCCGACCTATAATGAATTTCCGTCTGCCGCTGTCTCTCCTCTTACATTTTCAGCAGATGAGTTTACTAGCGAGAAAGAACGATACCAGGGCGCCCTGGCGGATTAGTTCCGCCACACCGATTAAACGAAATTTGTTTGCGGATGCGACATAGTTTTAATCAATTTAATTTCAAATCTGTTAATAATGTGATTTCCTTGTAATAAGTTTGAAATAAATAATAAATAATGAAATAAGGCAAGAAAAGGTTCCACTCACCAGACCCAGAGTTAGGTACGTAATTTACTCGAGGTAATTTACGTGGTCTCCTACAGTAATTTATCAGGTAATTTACGTCTGAAGTTTCCCACATAATGTAAATTACCGGCAACATAACCTGGTTTAGTGATTTTCGCCACTGAGCATTACAGTTAGTCATACGCCGTCGGTAAAATCACTTCCTAACTAGACATTATCGGTCGCTATGTAATTTACCGGTTTTCTACAGTATTTTGCGTAAATTACGTCATTTATGTAATTTACGTAAAAAACATCAAGTGATGCGTCACTTCGCAACCCTGAACCTAAAGCCAATAACTCTCTCTCGGAGAGAGAGCCAAATAAGAAAGCCCGGTGTATAATAATCGGTCTATGTCAGGCCAAATGGCGTTTTAAAAGTGTCTAATATTCCAAAAACGTTATAAAAACGTCTTTAATCATAATAATTATTTAATTTGATTAAAAACGTCACTTGGCCTGACATAGGATGTTTCTTTTGGACGTTCTAATCATGTTTTTGACATTCAAGTCCAAGAAACGTTTTTAAGACACTATAAATTATAAAAGAGATGTTGAAATCCAAGCTTTTTATGACCTTATAATTATGTCTTTTCATTTTTTACCCACTGGGCGGCCTTGAATACAAGTGTCAATTATACACAGATCCTGTAGATATGCCTGATTTTTTGTAGATGCTGCCTTGTTACTTAAAAATGATCTTCGAGAATTGTAGTTGGTGCCTTTTTAACTGACTATGCAATAATTAATTTTAACAATATGAAAATTTGAAATCCGTAAACTGAAAATGTAAAAAATTAATATTTATAAAACATTACAAATTCAAAGTGTTTAAACCATCTGAATTTTCAAATGCCCGAAAAAAGCAAATTGTAAAGCGCATAAGTTTAAAAGAGGTTAAATTTATTCTTCAAAAGCCTTCAAAATCTTTTGATTCCTCTAAAATTTTGAAGGAACGAAAGCGAATTTGAAATAGATTGTATAGGAATATGAAATACGTTTTCTGTGAAAATTTCAGACCCTCGAGTGGAATTAATTTACGAAAAATTCAATTTTGAAAATGATGATTTTAGAATATGTATTACGGAGTATGATTTACGCTATCTCACATTTAGATTTTCAATCACGTCACAATCCAAGTTTGGGAATTAAAGGATCTACAGTACTTATGCACCGAAATGTCCTCTTCAATAAAGTAAAGTTTGTTCAATACAAGCTACCCACACAATTAAAGAAAATATTTTAATGAAAAGACGTTGAAAATAACCTCGAAAATAACTCTAGCAAAAAGCACACTGTTAAAAATATTTGCAATTTTATTATACATTTAATATACATTTGTATATTAAATCTAAACACTCGGTATATGAACTCGCCATTAAGAGTCTGTGTATTAGATTTCACATACCTGTATCTTGATCATTTGTTACATCTGTTTTACCGACTTTAATTTACATGTACGAGGTGTGGCTATTAAATAACGAGACTGGCGCTGCTACAGAGGAAGTACGCATGCGCCAAACATTAGCGACTGACAGCTGTTTAGCCTGGAGCCTTCTCTTTCGAATGCAGTAACTCTCGTTTCTGTAAACAAATCCGTATAGCCGTAGCCTTCGTTCGCATTAGAGTTGTTTTTTTGTTTCGCCGGAAAAATGTTAAGTGTAAC
>JAUMHM010000002.1:4080724-4094364 GCA_032362435.1 Melikaiella ostensackeni | reverse complement strand
CGAATTTACAACAAAATACATACATTTTGAACTAAAAAGATTAATTTTCTACTAAAAGACGAACTATCAACAAAATACGTAAATTTTTAACCAAATAGATGAATTTTCAACTTAAAAATTTATATTTTCAACCAAAAACAGAACAGTTAAATTTTCAGTTAAAGATTAATTTTCAGCCAAGAAAAACTAACTTTCATCAAAATAGTTCAATTTTCATCCAAAAAAGATGAATTTCTAACGAAGAAAAAAATGAATTTTCAAGAAAATATTTAAATTTTCAACCAAAAAAATGAACTTTCAACTAAAATGATGAGTTTGCGACCGAAAAAGATTAATTTTTACCAAACACTTGCATTTTTCACCAAAAAGGGCTAAATTTTTACAAAAAAGAGATGCATTTTCAAACTAAAAAGACGAATTTTTAACAAAATAGTTGAATTTTCAACCAAAAAGGATGACTTTTTACGAAATTGTTGAATCTTCAAGTGAAAAGATAATTCTTATCCAAAAATATAAAAGTAGACTTTTTAACCATAAAGAATAAATTTAAGTGAAAAATAGTTGGATTTTCTTATTGCGTTCTGTTAAATCATTTCGCATTCAAGTTGAAAACGAGAAAAAGGGGAAAATAGGTAAATAGGGAAAGATTCTGAAGCCTGCGATAAATAAGTATGCATCTTGATAATTTATAGACTAAGGAATAATAGTTTAAATAAACATTGATGTTCATTCTTAATACTTTAAAAATATTATGTTAGAAAACTGGAAATTTTCTCTTTGTGGCTGGGTGGAGGGGGTAGAGCAAATCTTGCGGTACCTCACATGGGGGGTGGGAGGGTTGAAAATTTTGGAAAAACACCCTACGTAATTTGTGGATGACCATTAAGGTTGCTATAAGGTAAACAGTGACGTTCAATACATGCATCAAATGTCAATTTTCACTTGTCAATTGTAATTTTGATACCAAATCTGGATCATTTTAATCAACTGAGTACTAGTCTGCTGCAAATCACTTTCATCAACTTCAAGATGAAAGTAAGACCCCAGGATTTTCTGTGAACCGGATGTACCAAAAGTTTTGAACCGCTTGGCACAGCATGGAAATTAATTCATTATTATTTTTTATTTATTATATATAATATATAGTATATTTATATTATATATAATCATTTTTTTAAATTATTCTTTTGAATCTTCTTGCAAATGGTTGGTCTTTCATCGAGCTCTATAATTATTATTATACACTTTCTGCGGTAAAATCAATAGTTAGGAAGCAAATTGAAAAAAAAATTATTTTCTTATTTTGAGGTTAGGCCTGGTCCAAAAAAAGTTTCACACACATAATTTTGATACGAAAAGACAGATTTTCCCATTAGTCGGATGATGAAATTCCAAATTTTCATATTTTCGACCCACTCTAGTGTGCATAATTAAAAGACATTTTTTTCAGCAGACCTGCAAATCAATCATTCACTCCTCAAACACAGTTCGAGCTCACACTTTCACACGAATTTTCTATCGAACTAATAAGGAGATTTAGGAAAAAACTCCATTTAACCTTCTTTGTAGAAAATTAAACATTTTAGTAGACTGTTTTACCAGCAATTATTTTGAAAAAGATTGTAGCCTTCGGAAAAT
Organism: Melikaiella ostensackeni; assembly: GCA_032362435.1. NCBI lineage: Eukaryota > Metazoa > Arthropoda > Insecta > Hymenoptera > Cynipidae > Melikaiella > Melikaiella ostensackeni. The sequence goes on along the minus strand of JAUMHM010000002.1, from coordinate 4,092,726 downwards.
GCGAACGAACAAACAAGCAACATTTAAAATGTTTGTTAAGGCCTCTAAGTGAATCCACCCATGCAGGTGTCATCCACGTTAAAATTTGATTTGTTGGACAGGTCAAGATTCGTCCAATTTGATTGGCCAGGGTTGCTACAAAATTCCAATTTTAACCTTAAATTTAAATTAAATTTCAATTTCAACAACCTTACATCTAGTATCTGCCTAGGAGATCAATAATGCTAATGAAAAAAAGGTTTGTTTCTAAATTAATCTTAAACACTTTTAGAGGCAAATCTCGTACAGAATTTTATAAAATTTAACTTCAATTTATCGAAAATTCCCTGACCTGTAGCAACCCTGCTGGCCTACGTGTCAGCTAATTTAAAATCCCGAAATCAGGGTAGCCAACTCGCATCTACGATTCAGCATTATTGTTAAGGTAGTTTCTTATTCGTGTAGATTCGCCAAATTTCGTCAGTTTTCGTAACTCACCGGGTCGGGAGAGAGCACATCGTGGAGGACCAGCCAATGCCGGGCATCGCGATGTCTCCCAAAGGAAAGACACGTGGAATACGGAATCATGAGGACAATGAGGATGACGAGGTCGACGCCGACGATACGACCGATTTCGCGACGTGCAGCTAGCGTTCACTAGATTTCTATATATTTTTTAACCTGTACGTCGGGTTGCAAGAATGACTGCCGGCAACAAGACGACGACCGACGTCGGACGTTGTTGTCGAGCGTCGACCGGATTGGTTGAGGCGAGAGTCCTGCCACCAATTGGCAAGTGCGGACACTGCGGGTAAGATCAATGAAAGAGCTTTGCGGTCGACAGAGCAAAATACTCCTCGCCTAACATCGACACAAGTCGGCACGACCCGACGGAGGTTGATGTCGGGGTCGGCCGTGACACCGGAAAACGTTAAGATAGGTCATTCAGATTTCTCGCCTAGCCATCTTGATTCAATATACGTCAAGATTAGAGGGTGGGGGGTGAGAGGATTCACCACAGACTCCCTGATTTGCTGATATTGATTTCACAAAGTACCTCAGAACACATACGGAAAGTAGGTTATTCAATACATTATAATTACAATAGTTGAGTTTTCTGATAGCACTGTACAACAAAATACGATCTATGTGTCCATGAATTGTGAGGTGTCATTTCAGAAGTATTTTTTCGTGCTAAATACAAATCCGACCTCCATTTTTTGCCTACACGTCAGGTTTTTGAGATAGCTCAAACGGTTGTGGAAATAATAAAAAACTGCAAAAAAAAAAACGTAAAAAAAAGATGTTTTATTGAAAACGTTATACTGAGCTAAATATAGATTATTTATTATTCAAATAAGAGTCACTTTTTCATTTTTTAGCAACGAAAAAATCCAAAAAAAGGTGTATAGTTCTAACGCTGACCGTTCACAAGATATCTGACAGAGAAACCATCCCTTCCTGTTCCGTTGATAATTCGATTATTTATGCTTATTCAAGGCGTTCTCGAATAAGAATTCGAGTACAATGATTGTACTCGAATTTTGTTAATTCATTGCAATTGGTTTGTAAGTAAATTATCTTTGAAATATACTTGAATTCCCTCGAATTCACTAAATTTCTCTTGAATTCACTTGAGTTCTCTAGAACTCGCTTGATTTCACTTGAATTCTTTAGAACTCACTTGAATTTCCATAATTTCCCTGAAATCCATGAATTCTCTTGAATTACCCTACATTTGCGTGAATTCCTCTGTGTTTCATTGAATTCGCTATAATTACCATGTATTAAATTTCGTACAATTCCATTGAATTCTTCATAATTTGCTGGAATTCATCTAAGTTCTATCGAATGCGCCTCAATTTGATGAAATTCTTTTGAATGCAGGTCACTTCGTTCGAATTTGCTAGGATTCAATTCAAATTCAGTTTTATGAAAATTTCGATCAACTTAACAGAATTGGAGTACAATTAATCGCCCTGAATAAGCATAAATTATCGAATTATCGACGTAACAAGAAGGGATGGATTCTCTGTCATGTATCTTGTAAATAGTCAGCGCTGGAACTATACACTTTTTTTTAATGTTGTTGTTGTTAAAAAATGAAGATAATGACCCCTATTTGGATAATAAATAGTTAATACTTAGCTCAGTATTACGCTTTCAATAAAACATATTTTTTTATGTTTTTTTGTAGTTTTGCATTTTTTGGAAAATGCAGATGCTGATTGGATTCAGCGCTAAAAAATACATTAAAATTATATATCACATTAAGTCAAAAAATTTTCTAAATCCATTTTTTAGAGTGATGTGATTTTTCGACAAAAACTTTGACTCAGATAAAACTAAAAAACCTGACGTGTAGGCAAAAAATGGAGGTCGGAATTGAATTTAGCACGAAAAACTACTTTAGGAATCACACCTCTCATTTCATGGACATATAGGTCGTATTTTGTTGTACAGTGTAGTATGAACTACGCAGTATGTACAATTTTTGCTGGCAACTTGAAGTGGCATCATAATTTAGGGACGATAATAGGTAAAGAAATTCGATTTAACTACTCAATCTAAGGAATGGAATATATTATTCTCAACGAGAAATTAAAAAACTTACTTTTAAAAATAACTTTTTGGAAAGTTATGGAAACTTTTGGAAATTTATTGAGAGTTTTTAAAACTTGTAGAAGCATTTCGAAAATCTATAGAAAGTTTTCAAAAGTATGGAAGGTTTTGAAAATTTGTAAAAGTTTTTAAAAATTGATTTTTTTAAATGAAAATTTAGGACAATTTCGAAGCCAGTTAAGTTTTTATTCACAGTTGAGAATTCTTATTACATTTCTAGAGCAATGAATCGTTTTTTCCCATCTTAGAGGCCAAACTGCAGGAAACTGGTGCCCTCCTCAGTATACAACACAAAATGATTATAGCTCATTTCCTTCTGGCTTGGTTTTCATACTTTCCTTAAAATGACCAAAGTTTGGTGGGACTGACGTTATGAATGGACACTCCACCTTATGAAGATTTAGTTTGGACATGATTTTATACTTATGGAATAAATTTCTCGCATCAAGTTGCACTGGGGTGTATACTTTCAACAAAGAATAATATAAAAATAATAATGTAGCTTCAGATACGATTGACACTTCTGTTGACGAAAGGCATGCCCTCGGAAAAGTTTCAGGCGACGAATGGAGATTGGGTGTTTGGAATGCTAGAGGTGTGAATAATGATCTTATATAAAAGGAATGGTGGGATACAATGCGCGTAAGAAAGCTAGCCATTTTATGTGTACCGGAAACAAAGAAAAAGGGATGTGAGGTAAGGAAGGTAGATGTGACTCAAACTTTGGTCAGGAGTAGACAATAAATCATATGGTAGCCAAGCAGTCGGTCTGATAATGAATGAGAGAGCAAAACAACATGTCAAAAAGTATGAATGTGTATCTCCTAGATTATTATGGGTTATAATTGAAGTGGAAATCAGAAAGCAATTATTATAGCGTACTATGCTCCAGTTGATGATGACAGTAGGGATGTAACAGACACCTTCTGGGACTTGTTAAATGGTATTATAGGTACTTGCGATCCTGGCGAAAGAATAATTTCACTTAGATATATGAATGGTGGGGTTGTGTAACGCAAAGGTACTGACAGTGTATGGATCATTTCGGAGACCCAAAAACCAGAAACAGGCTTGTTTACTACAAATACTCGGTTCAGAATTAAAATGATCCACATGTATACTTGCTGCAGAAGCGAATGCCACAGTATGATTGATTTTGTTGTAGCGGATGAAAGAATGAGAGGGCTTGTAAGGGATATAAGGGTTATGAGAGGTCCTAAATGCAGAACGGATCGCTACCTTTCAGTTTCAAAAATTAACCTAGGTCAAGGATGGATGAGAAGGAGAATTAATAATAAGTCGCAAACGCGAGTTAGAATAGAGAATTTGCAGAAAACAGAAGTACAATTAGTATATCGTGAAAAGCTAAATAAATATTTAGGACATCATAAAGAAGACTGGAAGACTGAATTAGACAATAAAAATGTAGAGGGTGCATAATTAATACTACGGGATAGCATCTTCAAGAGGGTATCTGAAGAGTGCGGTATTGCGGCTGTAGGAAGAAAGGCTGAAGATGCTTGGTGGAATGATGAAATCTGCGTGGCTGTCAAGGAGAAAAAGCAAGCGTACTCAAGAATATTGAATATTAAAGGTCTTAGCGATGCAAAAAGGACTAGATGATGAAATAATTATGAGTGATTTTTTCAAGAAATTTTGTGGAGATTAAGCAATGGAGAATAACAACCGTGACACTGAAGAGGATACGTTAAACAATCCCGTTCTAGGTAGCGGAAGAAGAATAGATATCGACGACATTATATTCGTGATTAAGAAACTAAAAAATGGTAAGGCTGCTGGTATGGATGGTATTGCCGCTGAAATGCTTAAGGGCGGTGGCGGATATTTGTTTGTGTGGCTGAGCTAATTTTTGAATATGTGTGCTATCAATTGTGAAGTTCCAAATGATTGGAGAACGATTATCGTCCCGCTCTACAAGGGTAAGGGTGATAAAGATGACTGTACTAATTGTAGAGCGATTATCCTACTAAGTACCATGGGAAAAATATTTACCAAAATACTTATTGGGAAGGTCATGGGAGTAACTAAGAAAAGGATATGGGAAGTCCAATGTGGATTTATGCCGGAGAGATCATGTGCGGATCAAATATTTAGCTTGAAACAGATCATAGAAAAAAGTTTGAGGGTAAACAAAAGATTTTTCTGTGCATTTGTTGATCAGGAAAAGCTTTCGATAAGGTGAATAGATCTAAGCTTTGGGAAGTCCTAAAAGAGTATGGGGTGAGTGGTTAAATTTCAAATGCAATAAAAGAAATATATAACGGTAGTAAAGCGAATGTAAGAGTAAATGGACAACTGAGCGATTGGTTTCATATTAAGTAACGCGTTAATCAAGACTGTGTTATGTGCTCCTGGATGTTCATTATATACATGGACAAATGTCTAAGAATGGCTCTCTTAGATGAAGAAGATATTGATCTCGGAACAGTGAAAGTATAGTACGTGGACTGGCGTTAGCAGATGATAAGATTGTTACGGCAGAATCAGACGACAATTTGCAAAGAATGATGAGCAAACTGGATACCAACATGAAGAGTATGGGTCTAAAAATTAACACAAATAAAATAAAAATGATCGTATTTGAAAGAAGGCGTGAAAAAACAGTATGCAACATTGCCTTAAATGAAGAGAGGATAGAACAAGTTGATGAGTTCGTGTATGTTGGAAGTTTATTTACTGCTGACGAAAAAATAGATGCAGAGGTATCCAGACGTATAAACAAGGGTAGAAAGATTATCGGCAGTGTACGAGCTATTACTAGAAGTAAAAATGTAACGAATAAAGCTAAAATTAAAATATCTAATTCTGTGTTTGCAGCATCCACTTTGCTGTACGGTAGCGAGACCTGGACTTATCAAGAGAAGGATAGAAGTAAAGTGAACGCGATTGGCATGCAGTTCCTGCGGAATATGTACGGTAAAACGCTAATGGACAAAGTCAGTTATATTGAGAAAATGAATGATGAACGTTTAACGAATCAAGTGTATTTAGTGTATTTAGGTAAAGTGAGAGGTAGCGTAGCCAGAGGGAGACCGAAGAAAGACTGGTTGGAATATGTGAATGAGATTCTGAATCAAAGGGATATGAGGAGTCGTAGAAACACAAGAGCGTGTATGAAACGATGTATGGATGTAACGGAAGCAAAATTTGTATGCAAAGATAGAGATGTATGGAGAACAATTGTTTATAAGAAGAAGAGTGATGCCTGAAACGAAAAATTTTGGATACTAATGGGCCCTCGTGAAGTGATTTTCTTAGTGGATTAGTATGATTGCCTTGTGAAGCTCTTCACCTGGGGCGATTGCTAGAGAGATTCATCGGCGAGCCGTGTCGGAGCGGTGTTGCGGAAAGAGTGTGTCGTTTTAATGAACAACATGCGACTTCTAGATTGATCTAAAACCGGTAGTACAACTAGGCTAGAACCAAACAAGTTGCGCTTACCCCGAAAGAGATTTGGCTTAATGGTATAATAATAATAATAAAAAAATAGTCTAAGGAATATAATGTATTATTCTCAAAAAAATTAAAATAAACTCCTTAAGCCGCAGGACTCAAACTAAACCAGCTCCATCGACTTTGGTCGAGAGCAAGAGGAGAGGGATCCGAACGAAATTTTTTAGGAGTCTTTTTAATATTTCTGGATGGAAATCGTCCAATTGGCCTTTTAACATTCTCATCATAATCCAAAGAAAGGTCGAGTTTGTTAACCAGCCTTTTAAGACCAACCATAGAAAAAACAAAAGATAAAGTTTACATCGATTCCAGGTGAAAGATTCGCTGTAACAAAAATTAACCTTATCGGTTAAACTTTACATGAAGCGGATATAATTTCGTGATTCGAAACTTTCCTGGGTAATCTTTCATCTGCTTTCGCCTCAATTTTCATTCGAAAAGTAGCGAAAGCTGCGACGCCAGCGCTCTCTACCGTTATTTGAGTTCATTAAACTGGAGCAAAATGGCGATTCCCAGCTCTCAGTTGCTTTTTGCTAAGTGGTGTAAAATAAGTTCTAATGCGTTTACAATAGTCTGATATACTTCAAAAGAGATTTATGAGCAAGAACAATGCTGTATTTGTGTTTTTTATTACCGAATCTACGTTCTTCCCCAATTTGCTCACTCCAGCATGATGTAGTTAGATGACGTCAGAAATATTCTCCTAACCTCGGTAAAACATTCGCCGAAATCCGAATACTTTTTAACCGTTCAAAAATTTATCTTCAACAGATTTTAACTTTTGTTTGTTTTCTGCGACGGCTCTGGATTCATCCACCGGAAAAACTACTAAAAAATAAAAAATACCATTTTGCGATCAAACTATGCAAAATACGAAAAAAATGAAGAGATAAAAATTGTTCACCTAGAAAAGATTTACAAATCTTTTACGTCCATTTTTTAATAGGACGCGTATTTTTCGTTCTAATCGTGAGAAATAACGTTGAAAGTAAAAAATTTGAATTTTCGTAAAAATCATTCAAGATACAATAAAATGTATAAAGACAAAGTTGTTCACCCAAAAAATGTCAACAAATTTGTCTTCTTTGACCATTTCTTAACAACAAGCGTAGTTATCGTTTTAATCATAAAAAATAACACTAAAAGTAAAAAAAAAATGGAAAAAACGACACCAGATGCAATAAGATGTTTAATAATAAAAGTATTTACCTAAAAAAGGTCTGCAAATTTGTTGCTGACCATTTTTTAATGAGGAGCGTAGTTCTCGTTTCAATTTTTAAAAATAATATTAAAAATAAAAATTTTTATTACGGCGGGAAACGGAACTTTTGGAATTTAAAAATGGTTTTTTTTTCTCACAAATATACCGCTTATTTTTTGTTGTTGGAAATTTTACAAGAATTATTCTAAAAATACCTATTAATTTGAAAAAAACCTTTTTGGAGGCGCTAATATGCTCAGAGGGGCGTCGGTGGGATTTCCCGTCTTCCAACCTGTGGCCTTCTCGGGGCCCCACGAGGGTGCTCTACTTGGGGAAAAAACCATCTAGCCCCTTGCGGGTCCGATTATGAATGATTCCCAAGATTGTCAAATCATCAAGCTATAATTAAAACCAAAGTGACATCAGAAAAAGGGTTGGATTGTTATGAGACGTCGGTATCGGTAACTTTGATAACCTAGGGGCAACGTAGAAAAGAGGAAAACCGCGTAGAACCTCGCTGGAGACAATTTAAAATCTCCACTCAAATGCTGTAATCTTTAGTTTTTATTCTTTCTCTTTGGACACTCTTTTGGGTTTTTACATATGCTAAATTACCCACTTTGAGCACTCTTTCTAAACCCCATCAATGCCTGTAGATATTTGATATCATTGACTGTACACATTACAGACGCACTCTCGTCGTCAAACCTCCCGCTCAACAATAATGAAAGGCAATGAAAACAGGCGATCAAGCAAATCACGGAATGTTTACCAATCCTGGTGTTAATTGCGTCATTACAACAGTCTTCATGTATTTGTATAAGGACTTAAGGTATCATATGGAAGTGGTGATTGAATTGAAGGTCTATTTGTTTACAAATAGAACTGTAATTAATATTTTTAGAGATTGAACCAAATATTTATTTTCCTATGCAGTACGGTATCCAGTTTTACTTTCTGTTTAAACAAAAATAGTAGTTCAGGATATGTAATGCAAATTAATTTTAGAACAACTAGAACTTCAACATTATTCTTTCTCTGTCTTAAGGTAACCGTCTTCATTCAAAAGCTCGGGAACCTTAAGAATTTTTATTATTATTATCATGCCATTAATCCATTAAGTCATTCCTCAACTCATTTGGTTCTAGCCTCATTATAATGCTAGGGATTAAGGAATTTATATGGTAAGGGTAAGTAGGGGATGCGTAGGAAAAGGAATAGATCGTATAAAATATATTTTTTTCAGATTGTTGCTAAACTAAGACTTGTTTTATTCGTGATGCCTACACCTCCATCATAGCCGAATTTCTCCTACTAGAATTTATGAAATTTTTTTTTTTAATTCAAGACTTAAAAATTTTTGGATATGACTTCGAAAATACATTTACAAAGCAAGGACATTAACTCTTGAGTTTGAGCACTACGTTCAGCAGAGTCATAAGCCACATTCATATAGCTTCCACGAAGTAATCAAAGAGTTTCATCATTCAAATCTTCATGATTATCATGTTTCATGGATGGTCGTTCAGGGTAGTTTGTAGCTGGAAGTATCAAATGTATAGTAGTAACATGTATTCTGAAACTCGAACGAAAGAAGCAAAGCAGATTTAAGTGAAAAACCTCTTGATTACTACGTGGAATCAATCTCTGAGTTGATCTTTCACCTTCTCGACTTAGATAAACCGATTTTGCAAGATGAAGTTGACTGCTGAGAAAATTTTCGAACTTTTCGAATTTCTGGGAAAAATGTCGACGCCTCGAAACTCATTGAAGACTGAGCAGACGGGGAACTCGCCTTAGTAAATACCCTTAAAATGACTTGAAAATTGAACATACCACATTGAAATTAATGAATGTCCTTTATCTAATCAATTATCAATAACTAACTACTTTATCTGGTGTATTATAATGACAAAAAAAATATTGAGCGATTTTTTACCGGACCTGAAGCAATAAAAAAAATTACGAGAAACCTTGGCGCACTTCAGCGTTAACACCGTATTTATGATCCAACGGAAAAAATATATAACGAACTCGTTTGCTACCGAGCAGGCTGATATATAGAGGGTCAGACGATTTTTTTTTTATTTCAATTCGTACTTTTTTAAGTGTAAGTTTATTAATAAGAGACTTATTTGTCCAAACGGCAAGATGTGCTTTCTAGCCAATTTCAAGAAAAATGGCTTTAAAAGTTTTCAAGCAATTAGGTTTCATACCCCAAAATCAGAGTAGATGTCGCCACTTCTTTAATGCTGCAGGGCACACGTTTTCTATAATTCTGTTTTGTTCATGGTGATTAGGAAGATGACCTATTGGACAAGCTTGGCACATGTGTAGAAAAATAAAATCTACCGTGCATGGTCGGAATTTCAGCGAATAGCTGACCGTCATGAATAATGATATAACAGGAACTTATAGAAACCGTATGCCCTACGGCGCCAAACGTAGTGGCGGCATCTGCTCTGAATTCGGGATATGGAAACTAATTCATATGGATCGTGAGAAAAAATCCTGGAAATGTTCCTGGAAATTTCCGTGAAAACGAAACACAAAAATAAAATTTCATTTCATATATTGTTGAAAGTATTTATAATCTTTGTGGAACTCTCGAAGGATACTTCTGATGTTTAAAAGTAATTCGATTATATAGTATATTACATAACTAAGGAGAGATTTTCCACTTCTATGGCGAGGGGAACGTTTTCAGCACGAGCCGTAGACAAGTGCTGAAAATATTCCCGAGCCGTACAAATTTGGAAAGATCTCCCCCGAAACATACACGACACTTTTTTGTAACGCTCCTTATGATTTGGGCACTTCTCATGACTATGGGTCGGTTCCAGAATTTCGCTTTTCGAGTCCGTAACAAAAGGGCCACAAAATGAACAAAACTAGTAATCCAAGCAAAACGTTTGACTGCCGACTGCTAGTTAACATACGAAATGCGAGGTTAGCTTTAGCAGTTCCAACAACCTCCGCGGGCGGCGATAATTTCATTATGCTTTACTCTCCCTGCAACAGATATCGACCTTTAAAAAACATGACTCTCGCCAACACGAGACTCACAAACTACGGTGATTATAAGACATTATTTCGCTGACGCCATTTTTCTACTTACCAGGGAGTAGAAAGTGCTTTATACTTATACCAAGTTTGTAATTTTAACATGGGCGTCACACTACAGCTGACCCCCTCCCCCAGACGTGTGAAGTAATACTTGAACAGCCCCTAATTAAACTTTTGTTGAGTCTACAAAACAATTTTCTCAGTTCAGACTGGTTTATTAATCAAAGAAATGTTATTGGCAACAGTGGACTGAAAAAACTTTCTTTCAAAATGCAAAGGGAAGAAAAATCCATAGTGCTTCATTTACGCTTGGTTACATTAAGTTTTCAAGAGTACATCAGCGTGTATCTACTTATTGTGGGGTGGCTGACACGTGGAATGCTTGGCGGGAAGATCAGCCAAGGCACACAGTCATTTAATTTTAGAACGATCGCGTGCAGGGTAGCTGGTTGCAGGGGCTTGTCGGCTGTCGCGACCGCGGCCCAGGGAATGAGTCGCTTGCAGTATCGATCCGGACTTCACGCACCTGAATACCTTTCTCTGATACATCATTACCCTAGCTCATGAAAATATATTCAAATTGGAGCCATCGTTATACGTCTTCCTTCGAATTTTCTAACGATTGAAAACTTGTCAACGATATTCGCAAAGCGATTGGACTTATAATTTGCCAGAATCTTGGAAAATACTTCTTAGTTCAATACACAGAAAAAAAGGGGGCAAAAAACGCTCGTGAAATATGTTCTGTGGAACATTTTGTAACAATCTGACCGTCGATTTTAGGGTTTCGAAGCTCCGAGCAGAAACCCTTATAGTTTTGGTCGGGTGTACGTCCGTCGGTTACCACTTGTAAAATAATCTGAACTAACTTAGATACTCAAATCATCAATAGCCTTACACCGTACACTGGACGCAGGCTTTAACTGCTTAAAGCCGTATTCAGACGAGCGGTTTTCGGTTCCGTTTACAGTTACGATTGACGGTCTGGTTCATGCACGCGGTGCATCGGTTTCACCCACGATTGCCGTCACTGTTGTTCTCGTATATTGTGTTTTCGTAAATTGTCATACATTATGGACGAAGAATATAATCGCCCAAAAAGCGAAAACTGATGTGTATGCTTATGGGATTAATTATTATCGCAGAAGAGAGTTTGCGAGTATTTTCTCAAGGCAGCTGACAACAGCTGACAAGTCACGTGACTTTATCGACCGCTGTAATTGGCTACGGTCGAAATCGCCGCGGTTGAAAATAGAGAGAAACCTAAACGCGCAACCCGAACCGGGACCGGATCGTGTTGCGCGCTGATTAGTCGGCGGTTCCAATCGTAACCGTAATCGGAACCGGGAACCGCCCGTCTAAATACGGTTTAAGCGGGGATAAGCGCAGCCGAGGCATAAACTTGGGACATTAGAGGGAAGGATACCGTACGCTTGCTTCTCTACTCCCTCTCACTGCTCCAGGGTTACGCCTAAGCTATGACCAATTATACACCAGGCTTTATTTATTTATTTATTTCCTGCGTGAGATTTGATCAAATATATTCCCCTCTGGCAGTTGCGAGTTCCCAAGGACAAATTTAAGCGCGATGAGATTTTCCTGCTCGTTTAAAATGTATGTCAGTATGTGACTGAGACTACCCTTTTCTTGTACAAAATAA
>JAUMHM010000002.1:4034626-4045776 GCA_032362435.1 Melikaiella ostensackeni | reverse complement strand
TGGTGTAGAAGAAACATTGTTTGACAAGAGTGAAAGAAATTTGCTGAGATGGTTTGGTCATGTTGAGAGAATGAGTGGAGAACGTTTAACGAATCAAGTGTATTCAGGCAAAGCGAGTGGTAGCGTACCAAGAGGTAGACAGAAGAAAGCGTGGTTGAAATGTGTGAACGAGACTCTAAAGCGAAGCGATATACCATAAGGAGTCGTAGAAACATAAGAGCTAGCATAAAAGGATGTATGGATGTAGCGGAAGAGATTGATCAGCGACTTGTGTCGGAGCGGTTTTGTGGGACGAGTGTGTCGTTTGAATGAACAACACGCGACTTCTAGATTGATCTGAAACTCGTCCCTGCTCCTACACATCGCTTACTTACGAGTACCTATACCATATAAAGTCCTCAATCCCTGGTAGTATAAACCAAAAGAGTTACGCTTACTTCGAAAGAGATTTGGCTTAATGGTACAATAATAATGATTAATATTATTATTTTTTATTTTTATTTTATTGTATTATATTTTATATATTTATTTTATTTAATTTTCTTTTTTATTTCTATTATTATGAAAAAAATTTCATTTCATATTTTCAATCCTTGGTTCTAAATTCGACCCTCGATTTGACCGGCTCGAACGTTATTCCCATCTGTGTGGTAAAAATATGCCGACTGCTTGGCACTCTTTGTCCAACTTTTATGGGTGTTATTGTACGCCTATTTTTCCCAGATGCCAAATTAGATTACCATACTCATTAATAACGATTATACCACATTTATGGATAAATCTGCCATAAAATTTGCGTAAGATTTTTCTCATTGGTCACTCGTCCCGTCAAATCCATAAAACTTGGTGAAAGTTCCCCAAAACGTTTTCTCCGTGTAACTTTAAGCTTTCTGTAAATGCAGTAGTGTCCTGCATTTACCGAACTAATTCGGTAATTTTTCATGAATAAATTTCTTCCGTATAATTTAAAATTACATTTTTAAATGCGCAATTCTAAAATAGTTTGATTTTTGAGGCCTTGAAAATAACTTGTTCAGCATTATAAGCTTAAATTCGAAAATATTAATTTTTAAGTTTCTTAATTTTTAAATTCTCAATCAGGAACGTTACGATTATCGAAAAATATCATTTTTTATATTATTGTAGTTGAGCAGATAACAAGAATTCGAAATGTACAGTTTTTAATGCTTCTTTAGAATCATTGAATTTTTACCGGCATTATATTTGTACTTGTTCAATTTTGGAGGTTTCCAATTTCAAAATTGTACAATGTTGTAAGATACTTCTTCAAAATTGGCATTGGAACACATATTTAACGAGCAGGAGGGTAAGAAATGAAGGTAAAAAATAAATTTCACTTTTTTCGAAGTTATGTTTTGTTTTTACTGGAAATAAAGCTCAGAGTTTTCTCCAATTAACACTTTAAGGCTAAAAATCCACATATTATAATGAATGATTCAATATCAATTTAAAAAAATGTTTTTCTTATTACACTTTCGAAATGACCCCAAATTTGAAAACAGTCTAATTTTTCCTATCTCAATTTTTGAACGTCAAATACTTTTGTTTTAAACAATGCTTATGATTAATGGAAAGGTAAAGGGTTATGAAACCCCTATCGAAACTGTAATAGAATTTTTTTTTTGTATTAACAGAATTATAAATCACCAGGATAGATGGTAGTGGAGAAATAATACCCCATACATTAAAAGGTCTTCTAATTTTCAATTTCACATCATTAAATGTTTTGTAAATTTATGAATGTAAAATTTTTTAATTTTAATTTTAAATGCTTTAAATTTAGAAAAGTTCTGACTCTTTGATTTTGTAGTTTAGTATTTAATACTTAAATTGAACATTTTTTCAAGGATGAAAGTTTCAATTTTTAAATTTTAATGACCTGTAAAAATGTTTGTTAGCCGGGAAATGACGAAAAAATTGTTTTTGTTTTGAGAGGCAGCCTCGATATATTTATGTTGAGAATCGAACAGCTAATAAGAAACTTCTCGCTCACGTAGCGCGCGAATCATAACTGCTGTACGTAATTTAATCTTTTTTTTCTCGTATAAAAACAGTACATTATCTTCGTTCCACATTTCTTACTTTTTAGAGGTTCTGAAGTTCCACATGAACTCTGCCAGGCATCTTTTCCGCGAATTTTCAAATGTCATTTATTTCATTATAACCTTGAAGTAGCGCGTGACCAAAAAAAAAGATTTTTCCTGTTTCCGAGAATAAATTCAATAGCCGATATTATATCGTATTTTTTTAAAAAAAATCAGTAATGTTGATTTTCATAAGGACAGCAATGCATTTTATACATTCTGCGCACCCTGTATTTGCGATAGCAGACGATAAGTCATTATTTTCTAATAGGCTGCGTCTAGTCATCCCGAAATTCGGGACGACTAGCAATTTTGCGCCTTTGGCTAATCGTCCCGAATTTCAGGATGACTAGCATTTTTCACACATTTGACTAGTCTTCCCAAAAGAATGCGCTTTTATAATCTCATTGCTTCAAATACATAATTTCCTCAATCCTTTAAGTTCAGCTGCAAACTCTGAAAGAAAATAATAAATAATAAAATATACATAAAATAGGAAAGGAGATAGATAATAGATTCGAAATCCCCTTTTCATCTTTCCATTCGTATAAAAATTATAAAAATATTGTATAAAAATATATTTTAAAAAAATTTCAAAAACAAACAATTATTATTTGTGAGAAAAATCGTTTGAATCCAGAGAGTGTCTGCTGATATGAGATACAGGGGGGGGGGGGGGGGCGAAAAAGGTGGTTCGAAAGGAAGTTCCAGATGTTAACAATCGCGCTTCTGTGACCAATCACTATACAGGTGACCCCCCCCCCAGCCCAAATGGAAAAGGGGGTTCGAGGTATGACTAATCACTCTGTGACCAATCACTCTTCTGTGACCGATCACGACAAGATTACGATATCCGTGGCGATAAACTTTAATGCAGATCCCTATATGATTTTTTGCAAGAAATATGAATCTAGTACTTTTGAATCGATATATCGAATAGTTTTCGAGATATTGATCTTTTTACTCTTTTTCTCAATGTTCATTCCGACAGGGGATTTTTTACGAGAAAAACGAATCAAACACTTATATCTAAAACATTATTTCTGTGTCCACTGACAGGGGTGCGTTCCCGCCACCACGAGACCTTGAGAAGGGGTAGTGATGGAACCTACATTATTTTTCTGACCAGTCACAGGGATGCGTTCCCGCCCCCACAAGACGTTGAAACGGGGTAGTGATGTGATACACATGTGACCAGTCACAGGGGTGCCTGCCCGCCTATCTCGAACACTATTTAAGATATCGATTCAAAAGTTTCATATTCGTGTTTCTTGCAAAGAATCCTATCGGAATCCATATTAAGAAAATATGTAAGTTAAGAACAAAAGTCAATAATTTTAACATAAAAAAATCGATATCTCGAAAAATTCCCGAGACATCGATTTAAAAGCATCAGATTTGTGTTTCTCGCAAAAAATCCTACATGAATCCGCATTAAAACCTTGTCGCCACGGATATCATAAACTCTCCCCTATCACTCTTCTTTGACCGATCACTCTTCTGTGATCGGTCACTATCTATCGTGACCCCCGCCCCTCCATCAACTGGGAAAGATAGTCCCAGGTGTGACTAGCAGTTTTGCTAATCTTCGGCTAACTCAAAAGGAGTAAAATTTGAATACTACATAATTTTCGGGACGACTAGCCGAAGGGTGAAAATAGGCTAGTCGTCCCGAGTTTCAGGACGCCGAGACACTTCGTTTCTGATAACCTAACACACGTTACATATAATCAGTGGAATTCATGTTTATCTTTAAAGAAAATGAACAAACGTAGTTATTATTTATTTTATGCATAGTTTATTAAATTATTTAACGTATTATTAGCATGAAGTAATTTTCTCAGGAATTTTTTGATGTGTTCTTCGTATGAATAGCTCTTTGCATAAATTTACATATAATACCTTAGCTTGTGTAAAAAAATGTTAGAACTCTTAGTTTAAAAAAATTTGTATAATGTATTTTTAAATCACTTATGTTTTTGATACTAGGAAATTAAAATCCAGGGACATGAACGCCCGTTTCGCGCGAGTGCGTATACTGATAGTATATACAATAAATTTTGGGGTGCCAACGGGGTCGGAATAAAGCAACAGGCAGCAAACACAACTGTATACGTCAAACCACCCAACCTACCTGAACCTTTATAGTGCCATCAACATTTTCGAGGGTGACAAGGCGCCGAGATATTTAAATACCCATACTCAAACGCGATTGACGTATCGATGACTGATCAATGAGTTTTATTGTGATCATTGAGTACAATAATACTGGTGGGTAAATGAGAAAAAGGGGACAGGTAGCACGTCGTTTCGATTGTACCTTTGACAGCGATTGATACGGATTTGAATCGGGTCGTTGGAACCCTAAAAAGGTCCCATTTTGATTGTTCGTTAAATATGAGGGGGCGCATCTTTTCTTAACGATTACGTTCACGTCACTTCACGAGGATTACTGACTAAGTCAATTTATCATTTAGGTGAAAGAGTTGCTTAGGCGACGAATACACTGCGGGTATTATTATAATAGAAGTGAAAAATGAGTAGTTTCAGACTATGTGCACAAGTAACGTATTATTTATATTAGGTGGATCGAAGAATGACAGGCCAACTTCACTTGAAAGAAGGCACTTTTTTAAACGATTTTCTTTAATCAAGAAAATGATAGAATCGGTAAACTACTTGGATCAAGAATACATAGATTTGAAGCAAATCACTATTGAGTGGATTTGTTCCATTATAGTGGATAGGCAGTGGGCGTTCGAAACACAGATTCCATTATCGATACGGTTACCGACATGGTTCTGTTCCATGCTAACTATCGAAGCTTCAAGTTTGATGTGAGAGAATATTTATGTGATGTTTGAACAATACATCTTCAATTTATAGTAATATTGCATTGTCAATGATGTGATTCGCCGAAAAAGGGTTCACGTCCATGCTTAATAATAAAAAGTATATTTGAGAAATTATTTAAGTTTTAGAATATGCGAGAACAATTGTAATAGTGTGACCTACATTTTGAAAAATATTTAATAATATAATTTTCGTCATCTCCATTCACGCAGCATGATTTAAGGCATTAAAAGGAGGTTGTCATATAACCTGCTCTTGGCGGCACATATTTTTCCAAATCAAACTAATTGCGTCATAATTATATTATTTTCAAAAATAGTATGACGGCGAAAAATCAAAGGGACTAAGGAATTAGTTATTGAAAAAGCAAAGAGATAACTATAGACGTGTACCGCATACTTACGGAATGTTTAAACATCCAAACGTATGAATGATGTAATTCTCCCCCGCGTTGTCGAATGTGAACTCTGATAAAATAAGAAAGAAACTATAAACAGACCGACTATACTAGACCATACCATACTATACCGTTCCGTGCTATACCGTACCGTACCGTGCCGTACAAATCCGACCGTACCATACCGAACCATACCATACCATACTATACCACACCACACTACCGACATTACCGCAATTGAATATTCTAACGAATGAAGTTTCTAGTGTCAGTGACCTTTCATCTAAGTGTGTCATAATTATATATTTTCTATTAGATGTCATTAGAAAAGAGTGCACGATACTGGATGTATGGTTTAAACATTTCATACCTATGTCATTCATTATATGAGATAATCTCTTTGATGTTTTTGATAACAAATATTTTAACGGTTCTTTTTCGATCATTGTCAACAATCAAAGTGCTGACGTCATCTTGTGTACACATTTCAGAACTAAAGGTTGCTATAACTTTCTGTCACTGGTCATTTAGTGATATCTCACTTATTTTTTTAACTATTAGAAAATTCTTCAATCTTCAGGCATTTTTAATGTACAGTTGTAACTGAAATTTAAGTTTTTGTTAAATTGAATGAAATTAATTTTCATGTGACTGAAATTTAAGGTATCTGTGCATGCAAAGTGAAATTATTTCACGTGACACTGAAAGTTAATGTGCATGACTAAAAAATCAACTTGTAAACATTCCCGCTACACAGGATGAATATTTACATTATTTTTATATTCACTGAAGAAACAAATATATGCGTAGAAGCATACAAAATAATATAATGCAAAATTCAGTTCATTATCGACATAAATGAGAATTGTAGTCAATTTTGTTTAGTTTTAAAGTCAATTTTTTTTCCGCATTTTAAATAGTGTACGCTAGAAGTGCCAGCTGTGATTTTTATGGTAGTAACTTGCAACAAGTTACGATTTTGCGTTTAATATAGGTATGTCCTACCAAAGCACGTAATAACATAGAGAAAATGCAGAAAAATGACAAAATAATTATAAAAAAGGCTTGAAATAATTTTTTCTCGATAGTGTAGAGCCAGATAATAACTGAGAATAAATGCACTCATTTATGGTTTTTTTAATCTGGAGAAAAGGTTTCTGATTCAAAAATATCTACATTTTACAATTAAAAATTACATGGATAAAGCACACACACGCGTATATAATAAAATATAAATTTTAATAAATAGTGACGCATTAATCACTTTATATATTATTTAAAATATCTGTTACCGAAACGCTAACAATAGTATGTTCTTTAGTTTGAATCGTTCGATACAATTCAGTCGATAAATTTTAGGTCAGGAATATGTGAAAATCGTTTTTTCTTTTATTCAAAGAAATGTCATTTTTTAATAACGAAAATGACAACTGATGAATAACATTTAGATTTTCCTCTCTCAAACATAAAAAAAATGTGAATGCATATATTTTCACCCCTCTGCAACATTGTAAGCAATGATACTTCTAAAATTTGGACCGAACTCTTCACCATATAGTCTAGAAATAAATTCGTTTTCGGTATTTATACAGTTTTCATCCTCATTATTTAATACTCTTATATCCAATATATACGTTTTTGGATATTTTGGTATACATACGTCGAAAAATACATATATTGCACACATTTAACAAACTTGGAACAGTCCTTACTTCATTTTCCTGATTTTGTCAAAATGGAAGACTGGGTGAAGACAATTTAATTTCGCCCTCCATTTCACGCACGAACATTTCCTTCTAAATATTTTCACATCTTTAGTGTAGTCTTCTTGTGGCTCACACGCTTCCATAATTCCATTAGAATTCATATTATAATATATTCCAAAGTCTATCACAGAAAACTTTATTTGTACATCAAATAAAATCTTATTTCTATTCTCTATGCAGCTGTCATGATTATGTCTTCAATTTAATTACATTTACTTCTTTCAAAATTGTAAATTAAAATCCTACTACTCAGCTATAAGTTTTAAAACATACAAAATATGGCGTAATTTTAGATTGAAACATTCAGAATTGTTTGATTTTACCATATTAATACAAAGTTATTTTTAAAACTTTGAAAATCATACAACAACTTCACAATACAAGGACCCCATACTAAATACATTGAGAATGGCTCTCCGTGAAATTGGGTCAATTTTTTCCATTTGGCACATTTTTTCACCCTGAACAAAATATGTTGAGACCAAACCTTATTCTTATGCGCCGTCTTGTAACTACAGAGCGTCAAAAGTTCATAGTAAACCGTTTAAATACACAAACCACGCATAAGGGAGATATACATAATGCATGTGACTACGTATATGTAAATGAGCGTGCAAAAGAAAGAGGGGCGGAGGTGCAAGTCTGAGTGACTGAGTGAAAGAGAGGAAAAGGGAGCAAATGACTAAGTGAATCATGTAAATAGTAAAAATAATGAAGTGAGTGAGTGATTGGCTGAGGGAGTGATTGAGTGATCTAGTGACTGAGCAAGTAAATATTGATTGATTGTTTAAGTGATTTATTTAGTGAGTAAGTGAATGAGGTAGTGAGTTATTGATTGATTCAGTGAATGAGTGAGTGAGTGAGTATATGAATGAGTGAGTAAGTAAATGAATGAGTGAGTGATTGAGGGAGTGAGTGAGTGAGTGCGTGATTGGCTGAGGGAGTGATTAAGTGATCTAGTGATTGAGCAAGTAAATAGTGATTGATTGTTTAGGTGATTTTTTTAGTGAGTGAGTGAGTGAGTGAGTGAGTGAGTGAGTGAGTGAGTGAGTGAGTGAGTGAATGAGGCAGACAGAGCATTATCTAATAGGGAAATATTAAAATTAGTACATAATCTGCATTTATTGTTCAAGTCATGAGATCACTGAAAAAATAGGTGGTGAAGCTTAGTACTTGGGTTAGTAAAATATGCCGCTCTGCTGTCCAGTGGAAAAACCTAGTAAGTGACATTTGCCGTAGAGGTTATATTCCAATTCACTTGAACGGGAAAACAACCTAAAGGGCAAATGTCACTTACTAGGGTTTTCCGTTGGCATAACTATTGTCACAACTATTTTTGTTCGTGGTGTTACGAACTGCATTGTTACTTCAAGAAACCAGGAGTGATACCAACGAAAAAATTGTTTCTGCCAACCATTAAAGTAGCAGTGGCATATTTTACTAATTCAAGTAGCTGGCCCTACTACCTGTTTTTTCAGTGATCGGTGATTAAAGCAGCTTTAGGAGCGGCTCTACGTTACGTGCATAACATGTTGTCTGTCTTTGGTTCGCCATCGTTTATTACTTATACAATGCACAATGGACAGAATTGTTTATCTTTCAATGTTAAATAGAGAAGTCGATCTATTTCATGTAAGACTTTAGGCTACAAAGCGAGATGTACAGTAGTGTTCATGTGCACCTTGCCTATGAAGTTGGCTGTTTGTATATTTTTAAAGGCAAAATTGAACTCACAGCCTACTTTATAAAATAAGGCATACATGAATACTACTGTATGATGCATGAATACGCCACTACGTTTTTTGAACAGATTTGAAAAAAAAAAACTTTATTATCCTCTTGAAGCCAACAGCATTCAAAAAAATATATATTTAATTGTTTTCTAGATGACATTTAGCATTCATTCAGTAACCTGATGTTTTATGGGTAACCGATCGCTTCCTTTGTAAGTAAATACTTATCTCTATTTTGTATTGTATGAATAATAAACGATGGCGTTTCAAAGACAGATCGCCTGCTATGTATGTAACGCAGAACGTGATCCCGTACGTCAAGAGGGAGGTCACAGATACATATATAGAGAAGACTGATTGACTTTTTTATGTAAAATAAGGCAAAGTTCATCGGACGACTTTTTAAAAGTCACATTTAAGTACCTAATTAGAGCCGCCGTCAGATTGGTTATATCAAAAGTGAGACAATCTCTGCACTATAGGTTTGTTACTGAAAATTCCGAATTCCAAGCAATACCAAGGCAAGTACACATCGAAAGACACGTTACTGAATTTGCAAATGAACTCTATAATCCAGAGCCGCAGACATCAAAAGTCATTGCTGCAGTGGATTGTACCTATTTCTACACACAGAAAAGTAACAATTTGCGTATTTTAAGGAAGTCGTTCTCTCAGTACAAACATCAACATTTTATTAAACCTACTATAATTGTTTCCCCAGACGGCTTCATATTGTCTGAATTGGGACCATACTTTTCGCATGGTCACAACAATGATGCGGCAATTTTGGAAAGAGAGTACGAGAGGGAGGTTAATGCTATGAGGGGGTGGTTTGAAAATGGAGATATTTTCTTGATTAACAGAGGATATAGGGATGCCGTGCCATGGCTAAAACGCGTTGGGATCACTTGCTGGATGCCGGCATTGATCCAGGATGGACAACAGCAATTATCCACCGAAGAAGCTAACATGTCTCGGATGGTCACGAAGAATCGATGGGTCGTTGAGGCTATAAACGGAAATTTTTGCTCCATATTCAAATTCTTCGAAGGAACCATTATAATGCCTCATCTTCATCACCTATACGAATTTTATTCCATCGCTGCCGCAATCGTTAATAGATTCCACCCACCAATACTTATGGAAGGCGCAACAGTTGAACACGCAAAAGAAATTATCCGGAAAAGCCAAACGCCAAACGTACTACAAGAGCTCGAAGAAGTTGACAATCTACCCATGAGAGGCGCTCCGTGGGTTCGACTTCAACAAAATGTGGCTCCTGATTTTTCTGTTCTTGATTTACAATATTCATAAGATCTTACCATTGGCATCTATCAGGTAAAACTTGCTCCTGCACACATCCAAAAAAACTAGATAGAGATGGAGGAGAAGAAATTAAAGATGATATGAACGTGAACGTCCCTGGGCTGATAAGATTGAAACAGTATTCTTGATTTCGCCGTGAAACGACGCATCAAGTCTTTATTCCATACCATGTACACGATGAAGAAGAAATAGTGGAGGACAATAAAATCAGTGGTTACTACTGTACCTGTTAATCAGGAGCCAGGACCTTGGGCACCTGTGCACATGTTGCCTGCATCCTATGGTACTTAACGTACGCTCGACATCAACCGAACGTAAAGTATCCGGACAGCAGATTACCAAACATTATTAATGACGCAAATCAGCAATCCCGATAAAAGTCTGGAAAAACGATGAGTAAATTGCATTCTTTGCATCTCTTTCCGCAAAGGCGTGGAAATAAGCTCGCTTTTTTCACTCATTCACTTACTCTATCACTCACTGTATCAATTAATCAATCACTCAGTCACACACTAAATTGCTCCCACAATCAATCAATCAATCAGTGACTCACTCAATCAATAGATCACACTATCACTCACTCACTCATTCACTCACTTACTCACTTACTTGCTTACTCATTCACTCTCTCACTCACTCATTAATTCTTTCACTTACTCACTTAATCACTTAATCACTTCCTCAATCACTGAATCAATTATACACTCACTTAATCAGTCAATCACTCAATCTCAAAAACTCATTCACTCACTAACTCACTTATTTACTTGATCACTAAATCACGAAATCACTCCCTCAATCAATCGCTAAATCACTCAATCACTAAATCAGTCACTTACTGACTCACTCACTTACTTACTCGCTCTCTATCACTCATTCACTCACTAATCTTATCACTCACTCACTCACTCACTCACTCACTCACTCACTCACTCACTCACTCACTCACTCACTCACTCACTCACTCACT
>JAUMHM010000002.1:4013722-4034526 GCA_032362435.1 Melikaiella ostensackeni | reverse complement strand
CGTCCTAGGAGACTCCAACACTACGTCTTTAAAAGATTTTGCCCTTTTTCCTCCTCATAAAAAAAAAAAAAAAAAAATATCTGAGAGCTTTCAAATGATAAAAATACATTAGAAAAAAAATCTTGAGTCCAAGGAAACAAAAACAGGAAAAGTAGGTTTTTCAAATAGTAAATTTTGCATTTTCAATATTATTTCGTTCTAGTTTACATACTTAGAAAAATACATTCAAATAAATTCGAACATGAGCATTTTTGAATTTTGTTATTTATCTGTTTTGCAATCTTTGATTTTCAGAATTTTTCATTGATATGTTTCTATCAGTATAAACTGGTGAAGGGTTCAACAGATTTTTGAAAGCTATATTGAGAAAAGTGTTTGGTTCGGATAACAAAATAATTTTGCTGCTCTTCGTGCAACAAAATTTGTTGTTGGTTTAACCGAATTTCTTTTAGCATTTTGTTGCAAGAAAATTTTTTTCAGTGTAGCTAAACAAATTTCCAAAACATTAAAATAACTATAAAACTTGCGCACAGTGGGGCAGAAAAAGGACCCTGAAGTTTGCTATATCTATGGATTTTAAAACTTTTGTGAAGTATTATAAACAGAATAAAGGTCCGATCAAGAAACCAAGAACACCTTTGGATTCACCTCTTTTTTTAAAACCATTTTTTTAATCAATTGCATCACTTTTTAATGTTCTGCAATTGTTATAAGCAAACGAGGGATCCACTCGAAAAACGGAATACACCCTTGGATTCGTCTCCAAAAAATCTAGATGCGACTTTTTTTAAAAATAATTTTTTAAACAATTAAATCATTTTTTCAAGTTCTGCAACTTTTATGAACAAATATTATAATTGCACAACAATTTTTAATATGTAATCAAAATCAACCTGTAAACGTCTCTCGGATACTTTTTTATTATTTTGAATAACCAATTTTTCAAACAAATCAATTGTTATTAACATTTTATTAATTTTTTACAGCAATTTCCAAACTTATGCAAACATACGGTGCTATAATAGACTTGTTAGCAACAAAAGTACACTCGAGCGCCCATACAAGCCCATCCGGTTTACGCCTCCTTAGAACTGCTGGCCGACTGCTGGCCCCAGCACTTTCTCAACTCGCGGGGCGAGAGACAGTGTTCAACCAAGCGTGAAGGACCAGCAGCGTATAGATAAAGGCGCAGTGCGCGTGTACTCAGGTTCGAAGTCACATTCGGAGAATGCGTAATATTAGGAAATGGTTCACAAGTCCTTGACTGTTTACGTTTCGAAGGATCCGGCTTAGGCCCAAGGCCAGTGCGAAGCAACTCCCGAAACTGGGCTTACATCGGGGTTTGAGTGTATCTCCTTTAAGCTTTCAACTTTTTTCAAATTTTGTAAAGCATTACAAACGATCTAAGTGTCCGGTCAAAAAATCAAGAACACCTTTGGATTCGTCTTCGAAATACCCCAATGCGCCTTTTTTAAACCATTTTTTAAACAATTGATTGCATCACTTTTTAAAGTTCTGCAGTTGTTATAAACAAACGAGGGGTCCGCTCGAAAAACGCAAAACACCCTTGGATTCGTCTCCAAAATATCTAGACGCGACTTTTCTCAACAATTTTTTAAACAATAACATCACTTTTTAATAATTTCAAACTTTGCAAAGCATTATAAAATTGTAAAAGTAGCATATTTTTCCATGTTGTTAGTCGTAAGTTGAATAATAATGTTTCAAAGAACCATAATGTACAGTAAAATTATATATGAGTGAAAAACGACTCTCACATGGTATTTGCATCATTTGAATTTTTTATATGAACATTGGTGGACCATTGCATAATGTGATATTAGACTATGTGTACAATATGTGTAATTAGAAATGTCAGTTTCTCATGGCAGCTAAAGGATTATGTGATGGCCCACCAATGTTTATATAAAAAATTCTAATGATGCAAATACCATGTGAAAGTCGCTTTTCACTTATGTATGTTTTTACTGTATATTATGGTTCTTTGAAACACTATTATTCAACTAACGACTAACAACATGCAAAATAATGCTACTTTTACGATCTTTGACTAACAAGAAATGACTCATTTTCTCCATGAGTATTATAAAATTCTACCCATTGGTGCAATATGGTTTTGAATTGTTTTACGCCTGAAGAAGCCCTTCGTCGAAGGGCGAAACGTTGAACGTTTTTTTAATAAATATATATGACCAGTAGACCAACAAAATTTAACACTTTATTTTAATCAATTACCTGATCAACACCTAAAAATATCATCTTATTGTTTTGTTACATTGAAAGTTTAGAAGAGATACTTTTGTTGCTAACAAGTCTGTTATAGCATCGTAAGTGTACGTAAGTTTGGAAGTTGCTGTAAAAACGTAATGAAATGTTAATAACAATTTATTTGTTTGAACAATTGTTTTTTTAATAATGAAAAAGTATTTGAAAGCTGTTTACAGGTTGATTTTGATTACATACTCAAAGTTGGTGTGCAACTATAATATTTGTTTATAAAAATTGTCGAACTAGAAAAAATGATTTAATTGTTAAAAAAAAAGTTTATAAAAAAGTTGCACTTAGATATTTCGGAGCCGAACACAATGGTGTTTTCGGTTTTTCCATCGGACACTTAGTTTGTTTATAATGCTTTGCAAAGTTTGAAATGATTAAAAAATGATGTGATTGTTTAAAAAATGGTTTGAAAGAAGGCGCATTTAGGTTCGTGGACAAATTGATTTTCAGACTACAATTTTTATCCGATTGAACTTTTTCTTCAAATAAGAGGAAGGAGAAGTGCGCGTGGAACGTCCATTTTTTGGAAAGCAATTAATTGTTACTTTCCCAATAATTAGTTAAATAAAATTTAAAAAACGTACTTTATACAAGCACCGTTTTTTATAAAATATTTTTTTTCAAATCCAAAATGCCTTATATGAGTACCCAAATTATCTAAGAATATTGTCTATTGGTACTTTATAAGTTTAAGAATCAATTGCATTTGTTATAAACAAATAAATACTTGAAAATGTTTTCGTGAGGAATAACCATATTTGGTCATTCAGTTCTTACCAAATTTACAATATTTATGTGCAAAAAAGTGTTTTTCAATCGAACAGGAGTAAATTAATAAATAATTTGTTATGTCATAAACAAATTTAATAAATGACTCCTACCTCAAGTCGTTTGCAATGAGAGTACGGTTGTTTCTTCACGAAGTCCAACAGTATCAGTAGGCAATGAACCTCATTTAGCATAGTTATTTATCACATAATTCAGTTAGTTAGTTTATTGACGGGCGGGGGGTCCTAATAGGGACACCCTCTGGCGCTCAGCCTATAAATCCCATTGTGCCACATCCTAATCGGATCGCTCCTAGTGGTCGACTATAGTCCTCTCAATGAAGCCTAAGATGTCGACCACTGTTTGCGTTGTAATTTTCTCGGGTTCTCTGAAATGAGTCCCAACGATTCGTTGCCTGAGCCTGGCTAATGCCGGGCACTGGCATGGGACATGCAGGGATGTCTCATCACCCCTACCGCATTTCCTGCAATCTGTGGTGGGACTTGGATCCATTTTGTGCTTCTGATAGTTCAAGTAGTTGTGCCCAGTGAGCATCTAAACCACCAACCTTAAGTCATTCTTGGGTAACCTCAGGGTTTCCCTGGCTCTGTCCATCCTGTACGTACAGCTCACGATGGCTTTCGCCTGCCGGCAACACTGGGTTTGTTCCCAGTACTCCTTGTGCTTCATCTGGATCCAGTTATTGATGTCCATCCCGACGCAGCACGACGCTAGCCCCAGAGCCGGTTCCGGGCCTATGTATTCACTTACTGCACCACTTTTCGCCAACTGGTCCGCTATTTCCTTACCCCTGATCCCTGTATGACCAGGAACCCATATAAGAGTAACGTTGTTCTTTTCTGCCAGTTGGTTTAATGCCTTTTTGCACCCCCAAACCAGTCCTGATGTTATGTTTGATTTTCCAACTGCGGTTAGTATCGCTTGGCTGTCTGAGCAGATTGTAATCTGCCTGCCAGCCCTGTCTTCTTCTATGAGTATTTCAGCGCATATCCATTTGCTTTCCGCACATTCCTGCTTGGGATGACGACACGAAAAGCCTTGGTGAAGTTGAAGCGTTTCGTTATTCTATCCTGCCTCATACATAGACTTGGCAGTGTACCGATGTCACTTGGGAGCCTAATATGTTTAGTCTCCCATGTCCATCTATCTGCTCTTGCCAGTCGGCTCATCGCCCGAGCCGCCCGCCGGTTATCGCAACGTCTAGGGGCTCCTTGCAGAGCATGTAACCTACCGCCGCCGTGGGCGTAGTCCTCATGGCTCTCGTCACAACCCTAAACGCTAGCGTTTGCAATCGTCGCAGTCTATCCTGCATCATTTTGAGTGTTGCCCTTGGCCACCAGACCACGGCCGCCTTGGTTTTAGAACAGCGGAGTAGAGCCAGGCGATCATTTTAGGCCCTAAACCCCATGTCAGACCAAAAGCTCTTCTACAAATCCAAAATGCCGTGACGAATCTTCTGTATTGCGTTTCTAGATGCTTCGCCCAGTTCAGTTCATTATCCAGGATTACTCCCAAAGATTTAACCGACTCTGAGATCATCAGCCTCACACGACGGAATGCAGGAGTCTCGACCTTCGGTACTTTGTACTTTCTCGTAAAAATGACTAAGTTGGTCTTTTCCGTATTCACCGCGAGCCCCGAACTGTCGCACCAAATCTCTACGATGCGTAGCGCTGACCTTGTTAGACCCATCAATATGTCCAGATGAGCCCCCTGGATGGGATTACAAAGTCGTCCGCATATCTTTGGGTATTATAACCCTCCTCATATAGCCTTTGATGGAGGCCGTCGACTACAATGCCCCACGGGAGGCGTGACAGAACACCCCCCTGAGGGCATCTCCGCGGTGCTACCCCCTTAACTAGATCTTCACCCTATCTAGTTTCGAGACGACTCCGCTTGGCACACCGCACCTCAAAGCCTCCTGGCAGATGACTTCGGAGAGGTATGTATTATTGAAGGCACCCTCTGTATCTAAGAAGGTCCCCACAGCGTATCCCCCCCCCCCCTGTTCAAGATGCTGCCCCACTTTTGTTACCACAACATGGAGCGCAGTTTTCACAGAGTAGCCTACCTGAAAAGCATGCTGCCCTCTATACAGTGGAGAGGCTATAAGCACCTCATCCCTGATATATCTTTCGACCAACTTCTCTAGCGTCATCAAAGTAAACGACGTCAGATTGATCGGTCTAAAGTCTTTAGTAGCAGTGTGGCCCTTCCTCCCAGGTTTGGGAATGAAGACCACTCTGCCGTCTTTCCATGATGATGGCACTTGCTTAAGGGCGATATTCGCCCTAAATAGTTTTGTCAGAAGGGGCACAACATTATTTGTGCCCTTCCGTAAGAGCACTGTATAAACGCCGTCCGCCCCTGGCGATTTGAAGGGGCGGAAGGACCCGATGGCCCATTCCACCTTCTTTATATCCACAACCTTTGCAGCAAAATGCCAGTCGGCTTTCTCCCTCTCCTGGCCCCAACAATCCTCCTCTCGGTCGGTTTGCCTTCGCTGAAAACCTGGGAAGTGAACTTCCATCAGGTGGTTCAGGGTTTCTTCCTCGTCCTCGGCAATCTCGCCATTTTTGAGCCTTATCAGCCCGAGGCGAGCCTCCGGATCTTTTGCCAGAATCTTATGGAGCCTTGCTGCCTCTGGAATGCCTTTAGCTTCCTCGCAGAAGCTCCTCCAGTCACCCTGTTTATACATCTTGATGTTCTTCTTGTATTCATTCTGAGCCAATTTGTAGATGTCTCAGTCTGCAGACAGTTTGGTTTCATTCGCCATATTGTACATGGCTCTTGTCTCTTTACGGAGCTTCTCAAGGTGTGTTCCACCATTCCGCCCCTTTCCTAGACTTTATTGTACTTGTAGTGCAACTGTTCTCATATGATGTAATCAGAGCCCTCTGCAGAAAATCCGCAGCGTGCTCTAACTCATCTATGTTACCATATTTCGGGGGAAACTCCACGAGCCTACCTCCTAGTTCCTTCTTGTATGAGTCCCAAAGTATGTTTCTGGGATTTCTGATCTTTGAAATCGCCGGTTTCCTCAGGGCCAACTGGAATAAGATATATTTGTGGTCTGAGAGAGATTCCTCATCGGAGACTGCCCGGCCCACTACCTTGCTCCTCAGTTCTACCGAAAAAAAAGTCAAATCGATAATCTCACTCCTGTTTTTGTTCTGGAATGTGGGAGTACTACCTCAGTTCAGAATATCCAGCTCAGTACCCTTTAAGTATTCCAATAAGTCTCTTCCCCTATCGTTGATGTTTGTGCCTTCCCACACTATATGGTAAGAGTTTGCATCGCAACCCAACAGCAGAGGAATCCTGTTCTCCTGGCAGTGTTGAATCAGAGCCTCTACCTCTCTAGGAATTGGGGCCCCCTCAGCGTTGCCCGGGAAATAAGCAGAACCGATAAACACATCTAATCTTTCTCCGCTCTCACTCCTGAGCCTCCCTTTAATAACAGTGAGGTCCCTGAAGAAAAGCTTTGGTACCAAAGATCGCATCCATACCCTTGACGACTATGCATGCCCTTTGTGCTTTTTCGCGTGGCCCCTGGAATATGGAGCTACACCCTCCTAAGTCACTAATCCTATCCCGGCACATCCAGGGTACTTGACTTAGGGCCGTGCCTGTATGCGCCACTGCCATACGCCTGGTTAAAACCGTCGAGGCGCCTTTGCTGTGGTGCAAATTCATCTACATCATTGAGATTCCCGTTTTAGCCATTGATCGACTGAATTGGTGCATCTTTGAATGCTTCTGGACCCCTTGCAGAGCCCTGATGGGTCATCCTGAAGGAGACCTTGGCTTTCCCTAGATAGGGTCTGTAATCTTGAGCCGCAAGAGCCCTGATTGCACCTTCAGGAATACTTAGGGCCAGAATCCAGCCCTTCTCCGTCGGCCTATTCGCCTGTCTGTTGGCGTATGTCCTTCAACACTCTTTTCAAAGAGCTCAGTCATACTTCTTTCCACCTCGGCAACTTGATTGTTGTCCTCAATGGTCATTGACTCCATCGCCTCAGGAGAGATAGCCCCTGTGGAGCTGTCGACCTTTGGCGATAGGTTAGCCGAAGTCACCGAAACGGAGCCTTCATTTTTTGTTTTTAAATTTGTGTCTCTCATTTTGGTCTCACGAGTAGCTAGGGAGAAGAAAGAACACCCCCTGCTGAGCTCCGCTTGCAGGGGGAGGGTTTAGATACTAGGGGATTTGACCCGGTGTCCCAAAGTCTCCGTTCAGACACCTCCTTTGAGACCCCGTCGTGTCCGCCTTGATTGAGAAGGGCAAGCCGGGGCGTCAAAGGATTGAGTAACCCTAGTGCCATTCAGCCCTCGACACGGCAATCACATCTTGGCTTAGGAGCATGAGAACTCGTGCCCTCTATATTCCAGGGAGCTTTGCTGTTACCCCCTTGAAGGATCACTCCTTAGTTCAAGTTCTGCAGACGAGAGCCTTGCAGTTCCCCAGAGCAGCCACACCTCGCGATATGGTCCCTCCAGATCTTCTTCTTCAGGTCTCTCGTCCGATTAGACCCTAGAGCCCTCCCACCAACTACAAGATCTTGTGATCCCCAGGGAAGGAATTTATGACATTACAATTAAAAATTGTGTAAACGAACCTAATTAACAAATTCACTTTGTGTCTATTTTGTGACCTACAAATCTCGTTCTTTTAACATAATCGTCTATAAGAAATGAATTTTCGAACTTTGCTACGAAACTTGCACCATAAAATATAATTTGTCATGTTATAAACAAATTTTTTAAACAATTGCTCCCTGAAGTCATTTATAATAAGAATATGGCTGTTTCTTCCCTAAATTCACCAGTATCAGTAGGCAATGAACCTTATTTATTATATTTGTTGATCACATGACAATGAAAAATTTTTTAAACGAGTCTGATTAACAAAGTCACTGTTTGTGTATTTTTCGACTTACAAATCTCGTTCTTTCAACATGCTCGCCAGTAAGTAATGAATTTTTAAACTTTGCTAGGAAATTCGGACAATAATATATAATTATTATTGTTATTAACAGTCTTGTAAGGTATTTTTCTTTTATTATGCTTTCATGAAATAAAAATTCTGTTTTGGAATAAGGGTATTTTTGAGGTCGCTATTTTCTAATGACGTCGAAAGTTACAAATTTGAAATGGCGAATCCAATATCGTGCAAAATTGTCTACAAATTTGCCTAAAACTTGGTACAAGAGGGCTTTTAAGATCGCTTACTTCGATTTTTACGTCAAAAGTTACAAATTCAAAAGGGCGGATCCAATATGGTGGCTAAAATTTCCAAATGTTTACAGATTTGCCTAAGGCTTGGTACAAGGGTGTTTTTCAGATGGCTTACTTTGATTTTTACGTGAAAAGTTACAAATTCAAAAGGACGGATCCAATATGGCGGAAAATTTTTAACGAATTTACATAATACTTGGTACAAGGGGGTTCTTGAGGTCGCTAATTTCCACTTTGACATCAAAAGCCACAAACTCAAAATGGTGAATCCACTATGATGGAAATTTTTTACAGATTTGCCTAAAACTTGATACAAGAGGGTTTCTTAGATCGCTGGCTTCGATTTTTACGTCAAAAGTTACAAATTAAAAAGGTCGAATCCAATAGGGCGGCTAAAATTTCCAAATTTTTACAGATTTTCCTAAAACTTAGTGCAAGGGGGTTTTTGAGATCGCTCATTTCCACTTTGACGTCAAAAGTTACAAATTTAAAATGGCGAATCCAATATGGCAGAAAAATGTTTACAGATTTGCCTAAAACTTGGTACAAGGGGGGTTTCAAGGTGAAAAGTATGCGTCTTATCACGATTGAAACAAAAACTACGGGTCCTATCAAAAAATGGTTATAACAAATTTGCAGATCTTTTTTTGATGAATAATCTTTGTTCATTCTTTTTTTTCGGTATCTTGCATAGTTTGATTGCAAAATAGAATTTTTGATATTTTAGTATTCTTTTTCGGTGGGTAAAACCAGAACCGTTGGTTTTTGGCCAACTTTTCGGTCTCTTAGCCCACTGTGCACTGTGCGGCGTGTGTCATGCTATCAGAACGCCATGCCATAAGCACCTCGGCCATGTCGCAATAATAACTCAGAGGAATTCTTCAGCATTTTGGACCACAGCCAAAGCTGCACGGATTTACATGATTCTTATATAAATTGTAGACTTGGATTCAGAAAAAAGTTAGCTGATTTAAAAACTTAACAAAAGAACAAATAGGGATATTAGGGTGGCCCAAAAAAACAAAAGTTTCGATTTTTTGCTGCACTCCTTCATTTTGTCAGGTACCCAAAAAAAGTAAATACGTGTTTATATATAAATCATCTCGCGTAATTGTGCCACCCGTTCTCGTACCGGCTTCACCCCCCCCCCCCTTGAGCGTCCCTTGACGCCCTATACTCAAGGTCTTCGCTCGGACAGTCAGCGCCGTATCAGAAGTTATTCATATCGCAATTCTCTGGGCATATACTTTTGTTTATGTGCCGGGTTCAGAGACTATATGAGTGGTCCTGAGTGTTTACTCCCTCGTCGCTCTAAATTTGGTTGAAACTAGATTTTAATAGCACCCGTTACTGTACTCACCAGACCCGAGGCCGGCAAAGTTACGCAAGATGAGTGTATGTATTGTAAACCTCGCAATTTGCCAGTTAGCTTAATAAAACGGATTTGTTTATTTTATTTTTAATAATTATTGAACATTTTTATAATAAAAGTGGGATATGCATGAAGAAAGAATGAGATTCCGACTGCAATTAATTGATTTTATTCAATACTACCTGCACAATTATATTTGTATATACAGGTCCCCGTCTTGTAATCCAAATCCATTATGATTTTCATAATAAAATATTTAATGATTTTCTAGGTCCTCAAATTATTGGGTTTCTAGGCGCAGTGCGCGTGTACTCAGGATCGAACTCACGTTCGGAGATTGCGTAATATTAGGAAATGGTTCTCATGGCCCTGACTGTTTACGTTTGGATCCCCCCGATTTGAGACCAAAACAGTTTGAAGACAACCCCCGACACTGGACTGAAACCGCCGTTTGAGTGTATTTCTTAATGTAACTGAAAGGACGTGCACCGTCTGCAGTCTAAACGCTAGAGAAGAAACGATAATTTCTTTCTAATTTATTCTATCTTTGTACATTTATTTGAGCATACTAGTTACCTTTTATTTCATCGAAAAATCTCTTTTTGTTCTCTTATTCAATTTTCTCTGTTAACTTAATACTTTTTATCCAAAATAATTCAAGAATCCAATAGATTTCTTTTCTTTCCAAATTTGTGTACCTCCTAGAGTCAACGCATTCACTTAGACAGAATCTCTCATTTCTATAATATTTTATTTTCCCTACTGAGGTCATTTGCGTAGCAAAGAGTTTGAATTTTATTTAGGTTCGCATAAAGGTACACAAGTAGATCCTAATTTTTATTTATACTGTCAATTTATGCACAATGCAGGAAGAGATTAACTCCTTGTACCACAATCTACCTAATAAGTAGTTTTTCTGAATTTCACAGCCTGATTGTAAATCAGGTAAAGTAGGCGATCGCTAGAATGCTTCTCGAGCATGTTTCGTGAAAGGGCTGGGTCGAGTTGCGCTCACACCATAAGTATACGGTAATTTTCGCTATACGCAAAACAAGGACAGGAGAAGGAAGATAGAGAGTCTTAAAAGTGGTTTTCACTTCTTATAATTTCCTCTTTTGGAATCATCAGTTTTGGGCTTCCAAACCCTTTTCAAAAGATGGAGATATTCTCTTTCTTTTTCTAACATTCACTCTTATCTGCTTTCTTAACCAGGTAGAGGAGTGGAAACCTCGTCTGCTTATAAGTAGCTAGAGCGTGATCGTAAAACGACAGTATTCAACTTCCTGGACCGAATGTCAAAGGGAACCTTGACTTTGCTCGTCAGTTAAAATATAGCAGTTAGCATAAATGAGGGTATCCCTCTTTAATTTGGCAATGGCCACAAATAATCTGAATTGATTCATTAAATTGACTGGCGAAGGCCACAAAATATCATTAAAAAATTCGCTTTGAGATTCTCTAAAATTGTCGAAAACTCGTGTCGAACATAGACTCTTTTCAAGAGAAGTAAACCGTCTATAAACCAGGTAAGGAAATGAATTTCCCGTCTGATTTTAAAGGCACTTTCTGTTTTCGGAAGAAAATTAAAGTATAAGGTTTTGCCGTCAAACACTTTAATTTGCT
This sequence comes from Melikaiella ostensackeni, assembly GCA_032362435.1. NCBI lineage: Eukaryota > Metazoa > Arthropoda > Insecta > Hymenoptera > Cynipidae > Melikaiella > Melikaiella ostensackeni. The sequence goes on along the minus strand of JAUMHM010000002.1, from coordinate 4,023,206 downwards.
TCACTCTAGAAAGAGGAGTGAGACTAGAAAGAAAGATAAATCTTCTGGCTACTCTCAAGACACCCTCCCCGAACTTTGCGATTCGCTCGCAAGATCAAGACTGGCCGTCTTGAGCCGCGCTTCTGACTCCGTTGGCCGCGCTCTACTTCTTCCTCCCACAATCCGCGATTGAGACTGAGTGGGAGGCTGCGGAGTCTGCGCTCTTCATACTCTCCTGTGTGATGAAACTTTCCGTGATGCTCACACAGGAGACCGTCTTTTTGCCTATAGTCAGGCTACACCCTGTAACTCGCAGGTTACAATATGTGACGTGGGACGCAGAAATCGCCCTAAGGACCAAACGTAAGTTTGGTAGAAAAAACGAATCAAAGAGAAAGAGTTGTAGTCGTTCAAGTATCGAACGCGAGGCAATCTTGATTATAATGAGCCTAATATTGACACACACACACGCATTGAGAAGGCCCGCCCACTACCTGAAGTTTCCCATAAGAATAACATGGGGGAAAAACGCATTTTTGTAAATTCCGTTCAAAACGTGAAAATGTACAATAAAGTATAGGCAATATTTTTATGATTTCATGAAAACTCTCTTAGGAATATGGATACAATTTTCATTTCAACCCCTCTAAGTCCCGTTTTTGGCGTCCCAAAAACTACCCCATGCAAATGCAATAAGAATTTTGCGGAATATTGCTCTTAATTATTACTTTTTTCTAATTTTTTTCATAGTTCCTCATGAATAAATAAATTACAAGATTTTGTGTATTTTTTCATTAATTGTTTATTGCTTAAACATTTTTTGTTTATTTGAGCAATTTTATTGTCATAAAATATGGCGAATTAAGGGTATTTTATGAAGGCTATTGTCTACTTAATGAACTACGAGAGTGTATATTTCTATTTCAGTCGTTTGTTTATTGATTGAACAATTCATTTTTGTTTAAATCCATCTATTTGACTGTGAAAAACCAGAAAATCGTATTTTCTTGCTAGTTTCTTAATATGTTTGAAGACTTAGGGGTAAATCTTACTTTTTCCAAGTTACATCTTATTGTTCGAATAATTTATTATCTTATACTATTATCGCAAATTAATGATATTTGCTAAACGCTTTAGCCTAATTTATGAATGTGAAGAGTGAATATTATCATTTTAGTTGTCTATTTATTGTTCAAACAGTTTATCATTGTTTAAGTGCAACTTTGGTCAGAAAAAAGCTAGAGAAATGTTTTTTCTTGTTATTTTTTTCAATGAGATCCATTACTTTCTCCTAATTCTTGAAATTCTAACCTACTTTAACTAATACTCATTTAATATTTTGTTTGAAAAAAGTCCATCTTGTCTTAATGACATAAAAATATTTCTAAGATTTGATTAGTCAAATGGGTTGGTACGATAGATTTCTAGTTTGCGGATAGTAAAAAGGAATCTTTCGTTAGAACTGATCAAGATGACTGAAATGAGAATCTTAGATAAGAATTGTTTTTTTATTGGGATTGAAAAAAAAGATGAGAGAAAAAAAGGAAGGGAATTTGAAGGTTGCCTTATCTTTCTTTCCTCTTTTTAAATTATTTTTTTATCATTTTGGATGGATTTAAAAGTGTGCTATCCAAAATTGAATGTTGGACGTTAAAGAAGAATTTAAATTTTGATTTATTCTCAATTAAATTTCTTGAATTTTACCTAGTTTTTTTTTGCTGCATAAAAATTGTATTATAAGGTTAACATTGAAAACTTCAATTTCCGCATGTGAATGAATAAGTCTTCTTCCAAATAAGCATAAAATCGACTGACACAAAAGTCATAAAAACAAAAAGATGTCATTGTTTCGATTTTTCTAGATTTAGAACTTTTTTCTAAAAATGTATTTTTAATTATAATTGATCCTTAAGAGGGTCAAACAGTATATTGAGCAACAAGTGCGGTAAGTAGGCTGTTCCAAATGAGTGTAGTTTGCTGTACGAGCCAGAGGCGAATCAAAGGCCAGTTGGAGGCAAGTCGGAGGCGACTTGAAGGCGAGCCGGAAACGAGCCGATGGCAAGTAGAGCAAATTTCACAAGAGTTTAAACTGCCTTCTTTCTGCACTTGTTACACACGATATTTTCTGTAACAAATGCATGGAATCTCCAATTTGAGAAACAATGAAAATGAGAAGAAATTTGTTTGATTTTTTTTTCAACTTTTTAAAAATAAAAACTTGAAGTGAGTTTGAAAAATATATTAACACTTCCCTTTACTCGGGTCAATTTTTGAATTGTTTTACAAAATTAACAATTGTAGAACTGATAACCAAAAAAAATGTACAAAAATGAAGTAAAGTTTCCCTCTTTTTCTTATTCTGAATATTAGTGAATAAATAGAGAACTTATGAACAGAAAAATATAGAAAAATTAAGTCAACCCTTAGTTTTTTTATGCTGATGAATCTTTGTCGTCTTTTACAAAGTTTTGAATTGTTACGTTCGAACAACTAGAGAACTGATAAAAAATTTTGTTTGAATTAGTAGCTATCGTTATTAATTGTGTACCCTCTGAGTCACAATTTTTAGATGTGGATGCGCCGAAGTTCACCTTCGATTTGGTTTTGGAGCGCTTTGGTGATGAAGATCCATCCTTAGGTTTTTAAGTTGTAGAATACGGCTTTACATTCAATGATTTTGTTATTTGATTTCATATTTTTCTTTTATTGTTTACCGAGTCTTCTACGTAAATTTCTACAATCTGAGTGGATTTACATCCACCATGGCGTTTGAGAGTCGTTATGTTGGCTCCAGAATCCGCAAGAAGTTTTGTTGAAGTGCGACGAAAGGTGTGACCCGTATTGAGTTGAGGGTCTGGCAAGTTTGAATAAGTAGCGACCTGTTTTGGCATATTACCAAATTTTTTGATGCCAATAACTTGATACGTACACTCGCCATTCTGATAATTCAAAAAAATCTACTGAAATCTACAATTTGTGGTCAAAGAGCCTCACATTTTTCAAATAAATTGTAGTAGAATTCACCTTCAATCGTGAATGTTCGCGGAACATGCGTTTTGGTTTTTGGTATTGTTATTAGTAAATGAGAGACATGGTCCTTGATATCATTCATCATGATATCGCGAAGCTCTGCTTTTCGAAGTGCACTAGTAATTCCAAGGATTGAAGCAACCTTCAAATAACATAATGAATTGTTATTATTACTACTATTTATTTAATTTTTTCGATATTAATTGTAAATAAATGATCAAATAACTCAATATGTAGGTCGCTCCAAAAGCAATCTCTTCTGTTTATTTACACTGAAATTATAAGATACAAAGAAAGAGTAAAAAATGTGAAGCACAGAAAGCATTATTTTTGTAGCGTTCTCAGTATATCAGAGTAAGGTTATGTCACATAGCAAAAATTAAGAAGATATAAGTCTATATATTTTTTGTTATACTTACCTTTGTTGCTAAATACTGCTGATCAGGAGCTTCGGTTAGGGAAGTTGCACATTCCTTTGGTGACAGAGTTTTCGATTTTTTGCTGACAAATCAAATTGATTTCCTTTTTAAAAAAGTATTCAGTTTGCCATAAGTACCAATGTCAATATTATCATTGGTTTTTATGGTACTCGTCAGCATTGAATAGCGAGACCACAAAGTTGAAGGTTTTACATTTTTTGCTAATTCACTGAAATATGCCAACAATACGTTTTCAGATAGAGACTTCACTCTTTTCTCATTTTTGCAAAGCATAAACTGATTGTAAACTGACAGATATTTCTTTTTCGATTGCTTGGGCAGTTGATTGTTTGTGGTTTACTCAGCTGCTTCACGAACCTCTGGTGGTGTCTGATCGACGTCACTACCTTCAGATTCGCTCAATGTTTCTATTAAATTAACTACCGAACTTCGAAGCAAGAATAAAACGGTAATTTGACAGCACGTGCGATCAGCTGATCGCAGTTGCTCGCACACAATACATCCAGATACACTACATAGTCACTACCGCGAAGGAATAGACTGGGATGGGTTGTGATGTGTCACTCGAGGTTTCTTTTGCAAATTACGTAAATCGCCGTACAAAACCACGCCTCATTGTCAGGAGTGCGAGTGATTAAGTTTTGGACACCTAAAGCTAGTAGTGAGGTTATGTTGCTACACTGGATCCCAGCTCATTTGGAAAGTAATTTGCAATTGGAGTGCGCCTGCGCAGCAGCTAGAAAAAGTGATTTTGTCTAGAGTGCGCAAGCGCAGTAGCTAAAAAAAGTTATCTTGCTCTAAGTGCGCAAGCGCAACAGTTACAAAAAGTCTTTTTGTAACTGCTTTTTAGCACAGTTTCAGAATTGGTCACTTCCTGCACGCCATACATGCCTCGAAAATCGAACGTTCCGTGTATGTGTTACAAAAAATTAATTTTTGAAGTGAAACTGTAATTTTAATTTGTTTGAAGTAAAATTAGGTATATACGTTCAAAACTGATGTATTTTGTTGTGATTGATTTACCTATCTTTATTTTCAAAATTTCTTCATTCAAATATATTGCTTAGATCCTTTGTTTTTGACTATGACCTAGATACGCCAACTATAAATTTTAGAGCTTTTGGTGATGAACCGGAATATTAAATTTATGGTTGGAAGCGATTTATAGTTTGATTTGCAGGAATGTAATCAAAAGGGAGAAGGGATGCCCGAATCGGATTTTCGATTGTAATCATTCTATACCATACCTATGCAATACTACAATGAGCCAAAGCGAATGATCTGGAACTGATCGTCTGACCAAAGCTATTCGTATCTACTGTGGGTATCCGTGCAGTAAAAACAGACGGCTTTGGTGGGACCGCACAGTGGGTTGAGAGACATGAAGAAGTGGCCAAACACTAATTTCAAAGTTTTTGGTGAAAGACTTATTTTCCATAATGTAGATGAGTTGAAGCAACTTTTTTCCAAATTTCATGATCTTTTAACAAGTCCCGTCTATTCTGAACGCTATGGATTAGAGAAATGTATTTTTTTAATCAAATTTTTTTAAGAAATCGGCTCAAAAATCTTGTTCATAAAATTATTTCAAATGTTACAATTTTATTTTTCTCATTTAAGTTGTCATAAATTGTTACGATATAGATAAGAAATACGAATATTAGTTTGGTTTCGAATTTCGTCACTTTATACTCATGCATTTTAAAAATTTACAATATAGACATATTTTGAATTCAAAGTTCCCACGCACATGCAAGGTTCCGTTGAAATGTCTTCAACCTAAAGGTGCGAACACCACGAATATTTTTCTTGATTTTGTATCTTCTGATCAAAAAAACAAATCTTTGCTGGAGCCGTTTACGAAAAAATCCATATTTAATTTCAAAAAATCGAAATTTCCAGCTTTTCTCGGAAACAAAGCGAGATATGGAAAAAAATTCTGAATGCAAAATTGTTCCTTGGAAAAATTGCAACCAAAGGACGCCCTTAGTAATTTTCAATCTCACTTCGTTTTTTTTTTAAACGTGATTTTTCAATTTCACTATCTTCTTTTCTTTTTTCTTGTTCTCGATATAATTATTTTAAGTAGGAAAGCTAGAAATGAACTCATAACCATATCCTTTTAGACAAATCTTTCTATCATAAGCCGATGACATTTTTAAAATAAAAAATATCTTCATACAATTTGAATAATAATATTTATGTTGTAATTTTTTCTCTGGTATAAAACAGTAAAAGACGAATTTCTACCCCTTAAAATCAAGAAATCAAGTCTTTCGAAAAAACAAGGTGAGATAAAAAATTATTGAGGGGGTTTTTTGTTGCAATTTTTCCAAGGAAGAATTTTACTCTCTCAACTTTTTTTCATACCTCGCTTTGCTTTCGAGAAAAAGTGGAAATTTCGATTTTTTAAAATTAAAAATGGATTATTTCAAACACGGCTCCGGTGAAGATTTTACCTTATGTCAGAAAATAGTTGTAAGATAACTCAGATACGAAATCAAGAAAAATATTCTTGTTGTTCGCACCTTTGGGTTAAAGTCATTTCAACGAAACGGTTACCGAGCTCACTCGTCTTCCATTCGTATATAAGTCAGAATTTAGTGCTGAAAACGGATTGTGTGAAAGCTATATCAGTTACTGATAATAAGTCTATTCATTTTATTACATATTTTGAATATATTTATTGAACATGAGTAATAAATATCGCATCGTATAATATATGTCTCTTAGATGAACTGCAGCTATATTGGACCCGCCATTTTGAATGTGTAACTTTTGAAATTGAAGTGGAAATTAGCGACCTCGAAAACCCCCTTGTAACAAGTTTTAGGCAAATCTGTGAACATTTACTAAATTTGAGGTAAATCTGTAGAAATTTGCGAATTTTGGCCGCCATATTTGATCAGTTATATTGAATTTGTAAATTTTGGCGTCAAACTCGAAATTAACGACCTTATGAACCCACTTGTACGAAGTTTTAGGCAAATCTGTGAAAATTTTGGGATTTTGCCGCAATATTGGATCGGCTATTTCGAGTTTGTAACTTTTGACGTCAAAGTAGAGATAAGAGACCTCAGAAGCCCCCTCGTACCAAGTTTTAGGCGAATCTGTATAAATTTACAAATCTTGGACGCCATATTGGATTCACCATTTTGAATTAGTAACTTTTGACGTTAAAATCGAAATTAATGACCTTATGAACCTCCTGGTGGAAAGTTTTAGGCAAATCTGTAAAAATTTTGCCGCTATATTGGGTCCGTCATTTCAAATTTGTATCTTTTGACTCCAAAGTGGAAATCAGAGACCTCAAAAATTCCTTTGTATCATGTTTTAGGCAAATCTATGAAAATTTTGAAATGTTGGCTGCTATATTGGATCCGCCATTTTGAATTTGTAACTTCTGACGTCAAAGTGGAAGTGAGCGACCTAAAAATTTCCCTTGTACCAAGTTTCAGGCAAATCTGTATAAATTTACAAATCTTGGCAACCATATTGAATCCGCCATTTAGAATTAGTAACTTTTGACGTCAAAATCTAAACTAATGACCTCATAAACCTTTTTGAACCAAGTTTTAAGCAAATCTGTAAAACTCTTGCCGCTATGTTGGATCCACCATGTTGATTTTGTAACTTTTGACGTCAAAGTGGGAATAAGCGATCTTAAAAACTCCTTTGTACCAAGTTTTAGGCAAATCTGTATAAGTTTATAGATCTTGGTCGCCATATTGGACCTGCTATTTTGAATTAGTAACTATTGATGTCAAAATCAAAATTAACGACCTTATAATCCTCCTTGTACCAAGGTTTAGGCGAATATGTAAGTATTTGGCCGCTATATTGGATCCGCCATTTTGAATTTGTAACTTTTGACGTCAAAGTGGGATTAAGCTCAAAAACTCCTTTGTACCAACTTTTAGGCAAATCTGTATAAGTTTATAAATCTTGGTTGCCATATTGGATCAGCTATTTGAATTAGAAACTTTTGATGTCAAAAGAAATTAACGACCTTATGAACCTCCTTGTATCAAGTTTTAGACAAATCTGTGAAAAAAATTGATTGCCACCATATTGGATTCGCAATTTCGAATTTGTAACTTTTGACGTCAAAGTAGAAATAAGCGACCTCGAAAACCCACTCGTACCAATTTTTGGGAAAATCTGTATAAATGTACAAATCTTGGCCGCCATATTGGATCTGCCATTCTTAGTTAGTAACATTTGACGCCAAAATCGGAATTAACGACCTTATAAAACTCCTTGTACAAAGTTTAAGGCAAATCTGTAAAAAATTTGCCGCTATATTGGATTTGCCATTTTGAATTAGTAACATTTGACGTCAAAAACGAAATTAACGACCTTATGAACCTCCTTGTACAAAGTTTTAGGTAATCCTGTAAAAATTATGCCACTTTATTGTGTCCGCCATTTTGAATTCGTAACTTTTGTCGTCAAAGTGGAAATTAGCGACCTCAGAAACTCCTTTGTACCAAGTCTTAGGCAAATCTGTAAGAATTTGAAATTTTCGGCTGCTATATTGGATCCGCCATTTTGAATTTGTAACTTCTGAAGACAAAGTGAAAATGAGCGACCTCAAAAACTCCCTCGTACCAAGTTTTAGCCAAATCTGTATAAATTCACAAATCTTGGCCGCTATATCAAATCCGTCATTTTGAATTAGTGACTTTTGACATCAAAATCGAAATTAACGACCTTATAAACCTCCTCGTACCAAGTTTTACGCAGATCTGTAAAAATCTGGCCGCTATATTTGGTCCGCTATTTTGAATTTGTAACTCTTGATCTCAAAATCGAAATTAACGATCTTATCAACCCCCTTGTACCAAGTTTTCGGCAAATCTGTAGAAAAAATGTATTTCCATTATATTGGATCCGCCAATTTGAACTTATAATTTTTGACGCCAAAATCGAAATTAGCGATCTTTAAAGCCCCCTTGTACCAAGTTTTCGACAAATCTTTAAAAAAATTATCTTTGCCCATCATATTGAATCCGCCATTTTGAGTTGGTAATTTTTGACGTCAAAGTCGAAATTAACGACCTTCAAAACCCCTTGTACCAAGATTTCGGAAAATATGTAAAAAAATCAATTTTGGCCACCCTATTGGATCCGCCATTTTGAATTTGTAATTTCTGACATCAAATTGAAATTAGCGACCTTTAAAACCCCCTTGTACTAAGTTTTAGGTAAAACTGTTAAAATTCAAAAATTTTGGCTGCCATTTTGAATTTGTATCTTTTGCCGTCAAAATTGAAATCAGCGACCTCAAAAACCCTGTTATACCAAGTTTGATATAATTTCCACAAAATCTTGGCTTTTTGCCAGTTTTCGGTGTTTTTCAGTCCACTGTGAAATTGGTGGGTTGAAAGACGGCCCAAAGACTTCTTTTATTTTAGTTTGCTCAGTTCGAAGCTCTCGATTGAGGAGACGCTCGTGAATCAGTGTATCAATTCTCTCTCAGTCGATGGACCTGACCCAATTGGAACGACGGATCGAGAGAACATCCTATAAGCACTGAGGTGACATGCCTGTCGGTTCACGTCGGGCAAGGTTAGGAGGTGACCCTCGAAATTATAAATAACTTGAAACATCTTCCGCTGAGTATAGCGCGCACCACTGCGCGAGATCATTCGGTTTCGCCCGGAAGTTCTCATTCGTAGTATACAGGGTTACAATAGAATTTAACGGGCAAACTCAACGATTCCGTTCGCGTAACCTCGTTATTATACAGTTATTTCCTTGGTTCAAGATCGAGCAAGTGATTTTTATTTTCACATATTCAACTTGGAAATTCAATCATTGCCTTCTTTATTTCATGTATCTATTTTATTCTTATACTTAGTTATTGCCTTGCCTTGAACATTTTTTTTGTAACACATGCATAAGAATGGCGACATTCAGTATCTGTGAAAAAATGGGAATATTCCCACACGGCCAGGTCAGACAGGGTATAATTTTTCAGTGTATGTATATATCTTGTTTGACCATTCGGGGGGGGGGGGGGGGGGGGGGGT
>JAUMHM010000002.1:3982560-3998575 GCA_032362435.1 Melikaiella ostensackeni | reverse complement strand
TGAAACAATTTAATTTGTATTCAATTTCACCTGACCCTAAAGCCAATAACGAACATCAACATTCCTCACGAATTTTAAAATTAAAGATTCATTAATTTTTAACGCTAATAGCTCTGAATAATGTAATTTTGAATCGTTTTTATGAAATAGTTCAATTTTGAAGATTTAAAATTTTAATTTATTCAATCTTATAAATTTGCAAATCAATTTTTGATTTTTTTTTACTTGCTGTGAAAAATTATTCAGTTTTTAAAAATTTCAATCACTTTTAATTTTAAATGTTTATGGTTCAGAACAAAGTAATTTAAAATTATTATTTTTTGAAATACCTTAATTTTGAAGGTTTAAAGTTGATAATTATTCAATTTGATAATGTGAAATTGAAATTCATTCAATTTTATTGATTTTCATTTGGAAATTTTTTGAAGACTCACAAATAGAGATTCATTAATTTGCAATGTTTATGGTTCAAACTGATGTCATTTTGGATGTTTTTTTTTAGAATAATTCAAGTTTCAAGATCTAAAATTAAAATTTATTCAATTTTACTGATTTGCAATTGAAAATTATTCAATTTTTAATTAATTGTATTTAATTCTAATTTGAAATTGTTATAGTTTAAAATGAAGTAATTTGAAATTCTTTCTTGGAATAGATTAATTTCAAAGATTCAAAATTGAAAATTATTTAATTTTGAAGATGTGAAATTGAAATTCATTCAGTTTCATAGATTGTCAACTAAAAATATTTTAAAGATTTACAATTAAAGATTCATTAATTTTTAATGTTTATAGTTCAAAATGACGTTATTTTGAATGTTTTTTTTTTTAATAGTTCAAGTTTGAAGATTTAAAATTGAAATTCATTCAATTTTACTGATTTGCGATTGGAAACTCTTCCATTTGTAATAATTGTAATAAATTCTAATTTGAAATGTTCATAGCTGAAAATGAAGTAATTTGAAATGTTTTTTTGGAGTAGAATAATTTGGAAGATTTGAAATTCAAAATGATTCAATTTTGAAGATGTAAAGTTGAAATTTATTCAATTTTATGGACTTGCAATTTAAAATTTTTCAATTCTCAAGATTGACAATTACAGATTTAATCATTCAGAATGTTCGTACTTAAAATGATGTTATTTTGAATAGCTTAATTTTGATGATTTGAAATTGAAAATTATTCAGTTTTGAAAATTTAAAATTGAAATTTATTCAATTGTGCAGATTTTGAATTGTAAATCATTTAGTTTCTAATTGATTAAAATAAATCTTAATTTGTAAAGTTTATTGTTGAGAATGAAGTAATTTAGCATTCTTTTTGGATAGTTTAATTTCAAATATTTGTAATTAAAAATTATTCAATTTTGAAGATGTAAAATTGAAATTTACTCAGGATTACGGATTTGCAATTGGAAATTTTTCAATTTTGGACATTTGCCATTAGAGATTCATCAATTTCAAATGTTTATTGTTTAAAATGATGTAATTTTGAATGCTTCTTTGGAATAGTTCGATTTTGAAGAATTGAAATTGAAATTCACTGAATTTTATAGATTTCCAATAAACATTTAATACATTTTCAGGGCTTACAATTAGAGGTTTATTAATTTGGAATGATTATAGTTCAGAATGATGTAATTTTGAACGTTTCTTGGAATACGTAACACAATTTAAGAGATTTACAATGGACAAGTTTCCAATTTTGAATATTTGCAATTAAAGACTCTTCAATGTTTAATTTGTTTATTAGAGAATGATGCAATTTTGAATACTTTTTTTGGAATAGATCAATTTTGAATATTTAAAATCAGAAATTATTCAATTTTATAGACGTGCAATTGCAAATTCTTCAAATATGAAGAATTCAAAATACTCCTAAATTCAGATGAAAATGATTGTTATGTCGATCTAACATCATGATAATTTGATATTTCAATTCAGAATAAAGAATTTCCATTCAACTGAAAAAACTCCAAGTGGGAACAGAATTTCATAAGATCTCAAACTGACGTATACTAATAAACTGTCACATTAACATAATATAAAAAATCGTGAGACAAAAAAGTGAGTGAATTAAATTGAAGATTATTATTAAAAATAGGAAATTTCGTCAAACGTTCAGGTTTCGATATGCACACAGACGGGCATAACTTGGGTGTGGCATAACAACTCACATTCGAAAACTCATGAAAATTCATGACAGGCAATTGATCTTCAGAATTGGATCATACTGATACTCAATTTCCTGATTAAATAAAAAATCCAAAATCTGTATAAAGCCATGGAGTAATGGTAAGGAGACCAAACTGTGTGTCGGAAATATGGTTGCCCGTCTTCCGGACGCAGTTGAGGGGGAAGACGTACTATACGCTAAATTGTAAAGTGTCGCCTCGTTCTCTGTAGAATATCTGCGAAAAGTCTTTCATTGGGGGGCTATACATGATTCAAATTTTACCGCCAACAAACCACCAATCGAAAATTTCTTTCTCATTTCTCTCGCAGATATTCCACTCAAAACGAGGCGACTCTTTACAACTGAGCATACGTCCTCCCCTAAACTATGTCCGAAAATCCGAGCTTCATTTTTCATTCGCTCGCGCATTGTTGTTTGGTCTCCTTTCTTCCACTCCATGATGAAAGCGTTGCACTTGCGAACAAATGGAGGTCATAGAGCTCATGAAAGAAAAAGAATAAAATAAGCGGCTGGGGTAATGAAAGAGATATGGGGAATAGGAAAAAGAAGGTTCAAAAAAGATTGAGGAAGGAAAATGTGGATGTTTGGTACGCTAGTATGGCCGGCATTGGGACATGGAGGAGAGATGTGGTTTTGGAAGGAAAGGGAAGAGATTGAGAGGTTACAAGAGCGGTGTATAAGGTGACCACAAGTAAACCTACGGAACTTTCACTCGCCGATTTTGATAAAACTTTGCGAATTTGTAGAACTAGGAGAAATAATCGACGCGTATTTTTTTATGTCGGCTAAGAAACAATTCTAAGGGTAGAAACTACCCCTTATATACGAAGGGTGGTCTTCAAGTTTCAACTGCAGCAAGTCGTGTGATTCAAAAGGTGAGATACTTTTAAGGGGTTTTCGATGTCGCTGAATTCAAATCTGTGGTTGAAATTACAAAATTCGAAATGGCGGGTCCAATATGGCGTCTGCTTGCGCACATGAGGGGTGATTTCCTCTTTTCAACTACAATGAGTCGGGTGATTGGGGAGTTAAAATGCTTCTAAAGGGTTTTTGATGTCGCTGAATCTACATCTGACAATGAGGTTAAAATCGCAAAATTCCAAACGTCGTATTCAGTATGGCAATATCGAAAACAAAAAATAAATGCCTGCCGTACGTCCCGACCCGCCAATGATCTCCGCCAATAATCTGTTCTGAATAAAAGTCTATATACTTTAGAATTATACATTCAACGTTTGAATAATCTTCTCACAAACACGTTGCATATCCTTTATTCATAAGCACCTCTTCAATATGTTATTAGTTTAACAATAGTTTTCTATAACGTGATTAGTGATTATGACTCCTAGGAATACTTTAAAGTTCTTAACAAGGGCTCTCAATGAGCCTCAATACAATATAGAGTCTTTCATAAATGAAGAGGAAAAGGCTTCTAGTTCAAAATTAGAAGTCTTGATAAAAGATCATATCGAACATTCTCTGTTTACTGAAACTTACGATGCCTTACGTTTCGAAAATGCAAATGATATTTCCGATCCAGTTTCAATTGAAGAAAATTAGGATGAGGATTTGTTTGATATCGAGATGAATTCAGATTTGAGTTGATCCGAAGATGCTGGAATCGATAATGAATATGAAAAGAAAGCTGTCGAATATTGGAAGTCGGGGAAAAAACGCAAATTGACATTTGACACAGTCCAACGTACGTTCAAACAATTAAATTCAAATCGACAATTATATCGATGAAAAGAACAGGTCGCAAGTAATGAAACTGAAGTCGAAAAACTTCAGAAAATATCTGAATATACCTTGAATCAGTTTCAAGAAGCTGTTCAAAAGTCAATGTCCGTTCATGATCTCGATATTCGCAGGTGGGCTTTAAAAGCTCGAGATGAGGTATCGTTGTCGCCGAATTTATTCAAAACTCGTGCAAAATGGGTTCACAAGTTCAAACAAAAATACAGAATTGTTTCCAGAAAAATAAATAAATTTGTGACACAAAAATCGATTATTGATAAAGGAAAACTGGAAAGAGAAGCCAATGAATTTGTTTAAAAAGTATAAAATGACAGTTCATTAGTGGGAGAAGAGAATCTTTTAAACTCTGATCCATCAGGCTCTAATCTAAAAATGCACACGTGACGAACTCTGTCATTTGAAGGGCAAGAAACAGTTGAAGCCTTGGCACAGTCAATAAATTCTATGACTCACAGCTACACTATACAACCACTGATCACTGCAAGTGGCATTTTGCTATCACCCTTGTTGATCGTATTACAAGAAAAAGATGGAAAATTCGGCCCTCGAGTACAACAAAATCGGTTCAAGTCTGACAATGACATCGTTTTAGCTTCAAAATCAGGAAAGCTGACCTCTGACCTAGTAAGAACCTGGTTTCGAAAAGTCTTTCTCCCATCATACAGTGAAAAGAATGTTTTTTTGTCAGATTCATGGAGTGGTCAAAATAAGAAAACATTCAAACCAATCGTGGAATCGGAGCAATATTTGAGAATACCTGTACATACTATTTCTGCAGGAACAACAGGAATGATTCAACGGCTTGATGTCTGTTTCTTCAGGCCTCGGAAAAACTTCATCAGAAACTTTTCTGACATAGTGGTCCTTTATAATCACGATATAAATTTACACCACCGTAATCATATCATCAAATTCCAATCTCTGATCAATAATCAGTTCTCTTCCCCTCGATTCAGAAATCTCATCAAGTACGCTTGGTTCAAAAGTGGCTACATGCAAGAAAGACCACTCAAGTTTGACAATCCAGTGGATTACTTCTTCAAAAATTGTGCACCAATGTGCGACTTCTGCAGTAGAGCAGTCGTGATAAGATGTGCATGGTGTACAAAATCGCAATGAATGACGAAATTTTTTGATGATTATCACTTCTGAAAAAGTTACTGCGAGTGGATGTGATGAATTCTGCTGATGGTAAGTATTCGAAGAATTAAAGATCGACTAGAAATGAAAATAAACAATTATAATTGAAAAAAAATCAAATAACAGAAAAATAAAAAATAAAAATGGCAAAAGATACTTGCTACCTCCTCGTTGGTTATTCCTGGGTTCGGCAGAGAGCGAAATGAGAATCCACCGATATCAATGATATAATAATTAGGAATTTTGTAATTTCAATCACGAACTGTGATATTGCCATATTAAATCCGATGTTTGGAATTTTGTGATTACCACCTCATTGTCAGATATGAATTCAGCGACTTCAAAAACCCTTTAGAAGCATTTTAACTCCCCAATCACTAGACTCATTATAGCTGAAAAGAGGAAACCACTTCTTGTGTGCGACAAGCAGACGCCATATTGGACCCGTCATTTCGAATATTGTCATTTCCACCACAGGTTTGAATTCAGCGACATCGAAAACCCCTTAAAAGCATCTCACCTTTTGAATCACACGACTTGTTACAGTTGAAACGTGAAGACCACCCTTCATATACGAGGGGTAGTTTCTACTCTTGGAATTCTTTTTCAGCCGATATAAAGAAATACGTGTCGATTATTTTCCCTACTTCTACAAATTTGCAAAGTTTTTTCAAAATCGGCGAGTGACAGTTCTGTGGGTTGACTTGTAAAGGTAGACTGGAGGACACCTGGATATATGGCGAGAGAAGAAGCACAAAGGGATAAATTAAGTACTAGAGCAGGAAAGAGGACATGAAAATTGAAGGAAAGCTAAGAGTGAGAAGAAAGGGAAGTTAGCGAAAAAAAATTGGAGGGAGATAGAAGAAACGAGAGGGAGGAAAATAGAATAAACAAAATGGGCAGAAGAAAGAACAGAGTTCTTTACGGATGGAGATATAGGAGATGGGACCGAAGTCAACTGAAGAATTTGTGAAGAAAGAGAGGGAAAGACAATTAATGGAAAGATAGGGGATTATTAAGGAGTCAAAATATAATGAATGGTATAAGATGATAAAAGAGGTAGGAGTACCAAAGTATTTAGAAAAGGGATGGGGAGAGAGAAGATGGACAGGAATAGCAAGATTTAGATTAGGAAATGAGGTCAGGGAAGGGATACATTGGGGAAAGAAGAAGAACAGAAGGTGCAGAATATGCAAATGGGAAGAGGAAACATGGGAGCATGTATGGAAAGGATGTATGAGAGGAATTGAATGTAAAGGAAGCTGGCAAGAGAATGTGGTAAGGATTTTAGAGGTGGAAGGATTGGGTGAGGAATGGGTGAGGGAAAGAATGTAACACTGATTGTAAAAATGTCAAGGTTGAGGTAGAAGAGAAGTGAAAGAAAAAGGAAACAGAAGTCACTTAGAAACGTAAAGATTTGTAAGGAATGGTTATGTTGTGTATGCGCTATCGCTCGCGCTCTCGCTTTTGTTCGCTCGCTCACTCATTCGTCCGTACGTCAAACGAAAATTGTGCTATCATAAGACATGGAAATAAGGATTTAGATACAAAAATTTATGTGAATAATTGTAAATAGTAAGGATAAGGTAATATAAAATGTGTATATAGTGGTAAATTGTAAGAAACAGAAGTAATGTAAACCCTAAGAGCACACATTACAGGTATGAATAAACAGTATAAAAGCGTTGCATATCATTTTGATGCAATTTCGGAATCAAAATGGTCAACTGGCATTTACTGTGATTTAATTAACCTGGTATATAAAACATTTCATTTGGGGCCCTAAAATGCCCTTTAGTTAAGATCAAGTTTAACGCTTCAGACACAATTGTATTTTAGTTTTCAAATTACCCGCTGGACGATGAAGTGCTTGTGCCAGAGATACCCGCGTCCGAACACCACTGCATGTGCCTATCGAGGAACAGGAGTATAGGGGCGCCAATCGTTATTCATATATATTGCATATTCCTCTCCGTTAAGGTTCTTGGCTATATCACGTGATTCAGGTCCAATTATTTCTGGTCGTCCTGATCCGATAAGAGAAATATAGTCAGTAATTATTTTGAAGATATTTAAAAAACGATTTACTAGAATTACTAAATTGTACTAAATTGTGAGTCTAATAATCATTGGCCACGAAATTAGTTTTTAATTTTTTTCTGATCTCAACAATCTTTTATTTGTTCAAATATATTATATGTACTAGAAATTTGAGCAAGGTCGGCTAATTTTAACATGTGCCTCTATACGGGATGATTGTCCAAAAATTGACTACTTCAAGTCCAAGTCATTTTCCACTTTTTCTTTGAATAATAAATTTGAAAAAAAAATCTCAGTAGAGTACGTATATCGAAGTTCACTCTAGTCGAATTTTGAAATTTTAGACGACTTCGTTTATAAATTATATTATAAATAAAAAAGTACGCAGAATGTCTTGTCACGCACTTGCACCAAATAACAGATTTAAAATGAAAAAATTCTAAACAAAATTGAGACCAGATTCTGAATATTTAAGATTAACAGATATCGCTTATATTGAGTTCAGGAAGATCGAAGTTAGGAGTAGAATTCAATATTTTAGAGTTGGGGGTTCCGAGAATCCCTATAAATCTGTCCCACAAATTTTTCGTCTGGTTACCCTGCATTGCTATTTCAGGATAAATCTCGAAAAGAATTACTCAGACTATGCATAATGCCGATCAAAATTATTAATTTTATACTTCAGAAGATTCTAGTATAGTTTAAAATCGATTTACCAACGTTGCTTCCAAATGACAGTAAATAATGGTCACTATTTCTGCTTGATACTTTTCACAAAATGTCCTGTAACGGTCCATATTAATTTATCATACTATCAAATGAGAGAATATTTTCGAATGCTTAACTTAAAGTCAAATGAGACGTGAACGTAGTCATTCCTTAAATATTTTGAGATATTTTTATCTGTTCTGCATATATTTGTAAAAGATTTTTGAAATTTGTTTGTTTAATCATAGTCGCATGACTATGATTAAACAAACTGCATTAGTATTTAATTGATTTGAAAATCTGTATCTATATCGGTATCTATATCGGTACCTTCAGATTTAAGATAACCTTATTTCGAGTACAAAATATTTTATAAAACACCCTAGTGACCCATGAAGAACTTCATAATTAGAAAAAACAAAAGTCGAGTCGTTTGAGGTAGCATTCCCTAATGATTGTTCTATATTGTGTTTTAGTGTTTTAGTTACCAATGCCAGCTCCGAAGGTAGAAAACAATATCCCATTTTGGACTGTTGCAACGTGCCTGAACTCGCGCCAGATCGTACTGCCAGTAATAAGACGGATTCTTGCAGGTGGTGCTGGTGGTGCAGGTGGTGCAGGTGGTGTTTCTGTAAAAAAAATATAGTTGCTAATTATTTTGAAGTATACGAAATTTCTCAACTTAGAGGAACTAAATTTTACTTATTTTACATTGTTGTCAATCTCAGTGACTCAATTCTAAGTATATATAATTTTTTCAGATCTAATAAAAACTTGTTAGGATTTAGAAGAAAACACCTAATTGAATTTTTAGACAATTATAATTGTCCAATTATAATTAAGAACGACATCTAGACAGAGCCCATTTCGTTTCTCCTCCCTCTTACTCAGAAGTGATGAGAAGGATTCAGCTGATGTTTTCTGGAATGTGCTATGTTTTTTTTCAAGTGAATGATCATTCTCGAAACCTTTTGAACTTTTTTCTATAATTAGTGCATGAAAAAAATCATTTGAGAATAATTTAGAATAACAACTAGGTAAGGACCATTTCGTTTCTCCTTACCCTCACTCAGAATTGATGAAAACGATTAAACTGATGTTTTCTGTCACGTGTGATGCTTTTTTTATTAAGTGATAATTTACTAACCCTTTCAAACTTTCTTTCACAATTAAAACATGGAAAAATTCATTTTAGAATAATTTCGGACAACAACTGGGTAAAGCCCATTTTGTTTCTCCTCTCTCTTACTCAGAAGTGATGAAAAGAATTAAACTGATTCTTTTCGGCACGTGTGATATTTTTTTTAAGTAAATGATCATTTTCAACCCTTTTAAACTTTTTCTACAATTAAAACTTCAGAAAGTTCATTTCAGAATAATTTCGAACAACAACTTAGTAAAGACCATTTCGTTCCCCCTCACACTCCCTCAGAAGTGATGAGATGGATTAGACTGATGTTTTCTGTCACATGTCATGTTTTTATGAATAAATAATCAGTCTTGTACCCTCTTGAACTTTTTTTATAATTAAAACATGGACAAATCATTTAAGAATAATTTCGCACAACAACTAGGTAAATCCCATTTTGTTTCTCCACACTCTCACACAGAACTGATGAGAAGGATTAAACTGATGTTTTCTGTCACGTGTAATGTTCTTTAACTCAAATAAATGATCATTTTCAAACCCTTCTAAACTTTTTTTTTATAATGAAAACATGGAAAAATTCGTTTAAGAATAATTTTGAATAACAACTCGGTAAATCTCATTTCATTTTGCATCACTCTCACGCAGAGTGATGAGAGGGATTATACTGATGTTTTCTGTCACGTGTCATGTTTCTTTTAAAAAAAATTATTATTTTCAAACCCTTTCAAACCTCCTTTTAAAATTAAAACATGAAAAAATTTATTTTAGAATAATTTTGAACAAAACCTGGGTGAAACCCATTTTGTTCCTCCTCTTTCTTACTCAGAAGTGATGAGGAGAATTAAACTTATGTTCTCTGTCACGTGTGATGTTTTCTAAGAATAAACGATTATTTTCAAACCCTTCCAAACACTTTTTCCTTAATTAAAACATAAAAAGACTTATTTCAGAATAATTCAGAATAACAACTATGTAAAGTCCATTTCGTTTCTCCTCTCTCTTTCTCCAAAGTGATGAGAAGGATTAAACTGACGTTTTCCATCACGTATGATGTTTTTTTAAATAAATGATCATTTTCAAACCCTTTCAAACGCTTTCTGTGATTAAGACATAAAAAAATTCATTTTAGAATAATTTAGAATAACAACTAGGTAAAGCCCATTTCATTTTTCCTCCCTCTCGCTCAAAAGTGACGAGAAGGATTAAACTGACGTTTTCTGTCACGCGTGACGTTTTCCGAAAATAAACGATTACTTTCAAACCCTTTTGAACTTTTTTTATAATTGAAACATGAAAAAATTCATTTTAAAATAATTGTGAGTAACAAATAGGTAAAGCCCATTTCCTCTCTCCTCCTTCTTACTCAGAAGTGATGAGGAGGATAACAACTAGGTAAAGACCATTTCGTTCCTCCTCCTTCTTACTCAGAAGTGATGAGAAGGATTCCACTTTTTTTGTCAGGTGTAATGTTTTTTGGGAATAAATGATTTTCAAACTCTGTTGAAGTCTTCTTTGAAAATGGAACATAGAAAACTCATTTTAAAATAATTCCGAATAACAACTAGGTAAAGCCCATTTCGTTTCTCTTCCTCCTTACTTAGACGTGATGATAAGGATTAAACTTTTATTTTGTCAAGTGTGATGATTCATTGGAACAAATGATCATTTTCAAACCCTCTTAAATTGTTTTTTTGGAATTAACTTTCAAAATAACTGTGAATAACAATTAGGTAAAGCCCACTTCGTTTCTCCTCCTTCTTACTTAGAAGTGCTGAGAAGGATTAAACTGATGTTTTTTGCCACGCGTGATGTTTCGTCAGAATAAATGATCATTTTCAAACCCTTTTGAATTTTTTTTTAAATTGAAACATGAGAAAATTTATTTTGAAATAATTGTGAATAACAACTAGGTAAAACTCATTTCGTTCCTCCTCCTTCATACTCAGAAGTGATGAGAAGGATTACACTTTTTTTATCAGGTGTAATGTTTTTTAGAAATAAATAATGATTTTGAAACTCTGTTGAACTCTTTTTAAAATCAAAATATAGAAAATTCATTTTAAAATAATTCTGAATAACAACTAGGTAAACCCCATTTCGTTTCTCCTCTTTCTTACTCAAAAATGATGAGAAGAATGGAACTGATGTTTCTTGCCATGTGTGATCTTTTTTTAGAATAAATGATCATTTTCAAACCCTTTTGATATATATTTTTTTAATTTAAACGTGAAAAATTCATTTTGAAATAGGTGTGAATAACATCTAGGTAAAGCCCATTTAGTTTCTCCTCCTTCTCACTCAGAAGTGATGCGAAGGATTAAACTTTTTTTTGTCACGTGTGATGTTTCCTTAGAATAAATGATCATTTCCAAACCACTTTGAATTCTTCTCTAAAATTAAAACATGAAAAATTAATTCTAAATTAATTGTGAATAACGATAAGGTAAAATCCATTTCATTTTCCCTCACTCACACTCAGGAGTGATGAGAAGGATGAAACTTTTTTTTTGTCGCGTGTGACGTTTCCTTAGGATAAATGATCATTTCCAAACCATTTTGAATTCTTTTCTAAAATTGAAATATGAAAAAATTCATTTTAAATTAATTGTGAACAGAAAGTAGATAAAACCCAT
The DNA here is from genome assembly GCA_032362435.1 of Melikaiella ostensackeni. Classification (NCBI taxonomy): domain Eukaryota; kingdom Metazoa; phylum Arthropoda; class Insecta; order Hymenoptera; family Cynipidae; genus Melikaiella; species Melikaiella ostensackeni. Next base: position 3,986,951 of record JAUMHM010000002.1, on the reverse strand, counting down.
TTAATTTTTCGTCACTCACACTCAGAAGACATGAGAAGGATGAAACTTTTTTTTGTCACTTGTGATATTTCCTTAGAATAAATGATCATTTTCAAACCACTTTGAATTCTCTTCTAAAATTAAAACATGAAAAAACTGATGTTTTCTGTCACGTGTGATGTTTCAAAAAATTAATGATAATTTCCAAACCCTTCGAAAGTCTTTTGTCGAATTGAAAGAAGACAAAATTTATTTTAAAATTATTGTGAATAACAACTGGGTAAAGCTCATTTCGTTCCTCCTCCTTCATACTCAGTAGTGATGAGAGGGATTAAACTTTTTTTGTCCGGGGTAATGTTTTTTAGAAATAAGTGATCATTTTCAAACTGTGTTGAAGTCTTTTTTAAAATCAAAATATAGAAATTTCATTTTAAAATAATTCTGAATAACAACTAGGTAAAGCCTATTTAGTTTCTCCTCCTTCTCACTCAGAAGTGATGCGAAAGATGAAACTTTTTTTTTGTCACGTGTGATGTTTCCTTAGAATAAATGATCATTTTCAAACCACTTTGGATTCTTTTCTAAGACTAAAACATGAAAAAATTCATTTTAAATTAGTTGTGAATAACAACTAGGTAGAGCCCATTTTATTTTTCCTCACTCACACTCAGAAGTGATGTTTTTTGCCACGTGTGATTTTTTTTATAATAAATAATCATTTTCATACCCTTTCGATATTTTTTCTCAAATTTGAAAATAAAGAATTCATTTTAAAGTAATTGTGAATAACAAATAGGTAAAGCCCATTTCGTTTCTCCTCCTTCTCACTCAGAAGTGATGATAAGGATTAAACTTTTTTTTTGTCACGGGTGATGTTTCCTTAGAATAAATGACCATTTTTAAACCACTTTGAATTTTTTTTTAAAATTAAAACATAAAGAAATCTAATTTAAATTAATTGTGAATAACAAGTAGGTAAACCCATTTCATTTTTCCTCACTCACACTCAGAAGTGATGAGAAGGATGAAACTGATGTTTTCTGTCACGTGTGAGGTTTTTAAAAATAAATAATCATTTTCAACTCCTTCCAAAGTCTTTTGTCAAATTAAAGAAGAAAAAATTCATTTAAGAATAATTGTGCATAACAACTGGATGAAGCCCATTTCGTTCCTCCTCCTTCTTACTCAGGAGTGATGAGAAGGATTAAACTTTTTTGTCAGGTGTAATGTTTTTTATAAATAATTGATGATTTTCAAACTCTGTTGAATTTTTTTTTTCAAAATCAAAATATAGAAAATTCATTTTAAAATAATTCTGAATAACAACTAGGTAAAGCCCATTTCGTTTCTCCTCTTTCTTACTCAAAAATGATGAGAAAAATTGAAGTGATATTTTTTGCCGCGTGTGATTTTTTTTTCTTAGAATTAATGATCATTTTCAAACCCTTTTGATATTTTTTTTAATTTGAACGTGAAAAATTCATTTCAAAATAATTGTGAATAACAACTAGGTAAAGCCCATTCAGTTTCTCTTCCTTCTCACTCAGAAGTGATGAAAAGGATGAAACTGATGTTTTCTGTCACGTGTGATTTTTTTTGTAATGAAAAATCATTTTTAAACCATTTCTAAGTTTTTTATTGGTCGCAAGCATGAAAGAATGCATTTCAAGAAAATTGAGAGTGACAACTATTATTAAAAGCCATTTTCTTACTGTCCCCACCTCCACTCTAAGAACATTTTTTGTTAATATCTGCAAATCTTTAAGGTAAAGCTCGTAAGGACCACTAGCTTTTATCATTGTTTTGTTCCTCCTGCAAAGTTTCATTTTTGGGCTTCATCTGGTTGTCATTCTCTGTGCCTCAATTTGAGCAAAGTCGGTTAATATGTTCGCCTATGAAATACTCCATGAGTAGGAAAAAGGCTTTATTTTTCAGGTCGAATTCTTTAGTGTCTGTTTTGGATTATACTTGATTTTTATAATTACCGTCTGCGACTCTTCTCGTATTTCCACGACGCATTGGACTTGATTCTGTAACAAAAAACGTAGATCAGTACACGATCAATGCAGTATTTTTTCACATTCTCATAACAATGAGAAGGTATTGGTTTTATGTGAAAATCAACTGTCATCGTTGTCGTCGTCTGTATACTGGATAACTTTTGAAAGACTAATCGGATTGAATTAGGCTTTGGCACACGTCTTAAGGGACCAAAAAGAAAGGTCGAATTCATTAACCAGCCTTTTTTGACCAACAACTCTGGTCTTAACCACCGAAAAAAATACTAAAAAATCAATAAATTTTATTCTGGGGTCTAACTATGCAAGATGTGAAAATAATGAATTAACAGAAATTATTCACCAAGCAAAGATCTGCAAATTTTAATTGAGTATTCTTCAATAGGACGTGTAGTTTTTGTTTTAATCGTGAAAAATACATTGAAAATTAAATAATTAAATTCTTTGGAAAACCGCACAAGATACGTAGTTCTCGTCTTAAGCATGAAGAGTTCCATTAAGCCTCTGCGAACACACCTATTTTTTCGATCACGGAGAACACTCTGGGTCAATTTGACCCAATACTTCTTTTGATCGTGTACCATTCCGCAATGACTGGATCAATTGTCTTGAAAATATTTTAAGGTATACTTAAGAGCCGTAGAAATAATTTATGGCAAATTGAACTATTGTTGATGTCGATAACAAAGTTAAAAAAATTCACGAAATTTTTTTTTTTATTTGAATTTTACGAAAAAATTCGTCACTTTTCACATTTTCAATATGGTATTTTAAGCTAAAAATTCACATAGAAACTCTCAAAACATGCTAGAATGATGAAAAAGATAGTCCTATACTATACCTTCCAAAAAAAAAATTTTTTTGGAAATTTGAAGTTGGTGCATTTTTTTAGAATAAAACGATAAAAAAGTTTTACTTGTATATTTTTTGCATACATAATCTAAATAGTAACAAGATTTGCGGACCAGGCCGTTTTTTTTGGAAAAAATTCTATTTTATTTTGTTCTAGAGAATGCGAGGTACTGCAATAATCAATGCTGATGTACAACAAACAGTTTATTAATTCGAAAATTCATGATCAGTACAAACGATCTGTGATCCGAAGCCTTGCTTGCTCGCAACTGAACTAACTACGGCACACCTCTCGTGCGCAAACATGACACACTGACGTATCAAAAATAAAGGGGGCTTTTAAGTATCAAAATATCGAACATATTTTTTATTTTTTGACATTTTTCATATCGTGCATTGTTTGGCTTAAAATTCTCATTTTCCTTTCCTTTTTTTGAATTTTGTAAATGCTGTAACTCTCACAATTTTCTTTTTATCAAAGAAGTCACGAAGATAAATTGTTAGAATTTCTGAGTACTACGAAGACCCGCACATAGAATTTGTAAATTTGAAAAAAAGTGGTTTCAAAAATTTTTTAAATGCTCTAACTTTTTGAGTTTTCGTCCAAATTGGCTGGTTAGACAATTCAATCGATCAATTCTTTCGAAAGTTATCGTGTTCACAAACTAGAAATCTACAGGCACACACACACAGCCAGACAGGCAGACAGACACATTCATTAAAACATGTTTTTCGGACTCAGAGGGTCTCAAAACGTAGATATTTGACAAAAACAGGGGGGGGGGGGGCAAATTTTACACAAATCTAATACATTCTCTGATGAGTTTGTAAAAAAGAAATTCACAATTACCAAATTACAGTTGTCAGTGGTTTGACTTTAAATTTTGAAAGGTCTGTACAAAAATGTTAGGTAAGTAGAAAGAGCATCCATTTTCAAATGAAAAATAATTAAATATTCAATGCCGAGATCTTAAGTCTTCTCATTTTTGAGACTTGAATTGGACAAATTATCTTTTCAATAAATTCTTAATTTGAATAATTTCAAATATTGTGAACCTTTAAAGTTTAATTATTCTAAAAATGTTGAAAGCTATATGCTCTTTAATTGGAAATTCTCAAAATTAATGAATTCAACTTGTAGCGTTAAAAATTAAACAATTTATGAATATTCATGATTTTTGATAGTTTCTCAGTATACCTCAGTTGGACATCATACAAAATTGTTTTACTACTTGAAACATCATGATGTACAATATAAGAATTAATTACTTTAACGACTTGGTCTTAAGATCCTAATAAAAGAATGCTTTAATTTCTAGGGTTTCATAGCCTTGGGCAGAAACCCTTATGGTTTTTGGGCGGGTGTGAGTTCGTCGTATAATAAAGGGGAAATGAGGGGAAATTTCGGGAAATAAGGGGAAGCGATGTAAAATGAGGGAAATTGAGGAGAAATTAGGATAACTGATGGCAGGGGATGGGGGAAATTATGAACGTGGTGAGGGGAAATGAGGTAAAGTAAGGGGAACTTACTTCACCTCATTT
>JAUMHM010000002.1:3956140-3971266 GCA_032362435.1 Melikaiella ostensackeni | reverse complement strand
GTTGGTTTAAAAAAATACCGATAATGCTTCCACTTTTATTTTCTTCGAAAAATTTTTTTTCAAAATTTCCACCGAAGCAAAGCAGACAAACGTAGTTTATTGTCTCCTCTTTCATTTCCCGAACTTTCAGAACGATATCTTGTTTCGTTTGGACATGAATTGGTTGACAAAAATTGGGAACTAACTTGGTCACGTGACCCACTCGTCACATGACCTTAAGTATACACTTAATTACAAAAGACGCATTTTCAAACTATATATGCACTTAATTATACTAAATTATACATAATGAACTTGATAATGCAAAACCAAAAACTGTTTGTCGTATTTCTGTCATTCTTTGCTGTTTAAATTTTCGCGCCAATGACAAGTTCGTGAAGTACGCCGACTCGCCGAGGAGGCCGCATGCGTGGAAACATTAGCGCGGTGTCGATTATTCTGGGTGCAAGCTATTCTCGAAATTCGATAACTTTTTCAATTTTGACCAACAAATGTTGAAAGGTGGCCAACGAACACCGACAAACGACCGAAAAACGATTCCTCAAAAAATTTGTGGAAAATATTAAAAATTATAGCCCCAGCAAGCATATCTTTGGTACTAGTGTGAAGCTGGCACCCCAAACTTGAAATATCTATAACTTTCACCATTTTAACCGACAAACGTCGAAAGTTGACGAACAAACACTGACAAACAACCGACAAACGATTATTAAAAGAAAAAATTGGATATTTCAAAGTTAAAGAAAATCGAGGTGCCAACTTCACAATGGTACATGTTACGCCTTGAAGGCCTAGCCTCCGTATTAGGAAAGAGGAGTTTCTTAAATTGCTAAAAAGAAGTCTCACATCTCTTTGGCACAACTGCTTAATACTAGGAAGTCCAAAAATAAAGTAGAACGTGTTGTACTGTATTGTTTCTATTTTTAAATCCCTAGGACTAAATAGCCCTTTAAGGAACATGAATATGCATGTGAAATATGAGTACGCACGAGCACTGATCGGCGGTAATACAATTATTAGCATCAAAACAAACAATATTTACACATTAAACAATAATTTCAATTGAATTTAATTTATATACATTTGATGTATAATCGACGACTACCAATCGGTGATTTCTAAGGCTGGTTTATTAGTTTCTGTTAAATGGTTGTAAAACGCGTATTCAGAGTGAAATCGTAAGGGTGCATTCCTAATAGTAACCGGTAATTTATTCCAGAGTCCGGCACCTCTCACAATAAAAAACCTTTGCAGTTTACATGTTTGATGCGTGGGTACTTTGAGGACTCTTTTTCTTGCACGAAGTCTGGACTAGGTAAATTGATTTTTAACTACTTCATGAGAAAAATTGAAAAGGTACTGAGGATATTTATCTTTAATTAATGTATAAAGCATATTGCCCATTAAAAAGTGTCTCCTCTTAGCCACATTCAAAAGACCAGCTCTCTGCCTATATTGAGTGATGTTTTCATTCTTTGGTATATTGTGTATGAGTCTGATACATGTATTAAGCGCACTTTCTAGTTTAAGATTGAGATCGTCAATAACGTCATCATATACAATGCAACCATACTTCTGAAGGATTTCCTACTCATCTGAAGCACCTGCTCCCAACACGACAGAGTACGGTTGATATATAGCCCGAAGTCATTGACACAATCAAGAAAGAGAATACGTAGACCGTTAATACTCAGAGCTGGTGATGCTGAAATTTTCTCAGGGGATGGAGAGGAGGATGGTCCAATAATGATTGCCTTAGTTTTACTCGGGTTGAGAGCATGTTCATTGTTCCATCGATCTAAAGAAGAAAGAGGAAAATGTTGTAGTGGCTATAAAGTGGCTAGGTACCAACCTGAAAAAAGATCGAGGTTATAGGCGGTAAAGTGGAGATTGAATAGTTTAGGCTGCTAACCCCAGATACAAGGAATATATACAAGAATTTACCATTTTTGTATCCAAAAACTTGTTCTTTTCGTCCTAAGATGATAATAGTATATTATGTGACGAGGGAGATAAGTGGGTCTTCACTAACGAGTGTTAAATTTGCTGCATGAGGCGCAGGCGCGTCGTCAGGCGCAATTTTCAAAAAATGTAATTAATTAATTTAATGCATTTAATTGAATTAATTGAATAAATTTGATTACTTAATTTAATTTTTAATTTTTTAAAACTTCAAATTTCACACTCGTTAATAATGACCAATTCCTCCCGCGTAGCACACGACATTTTATTTCACATATGTAAGAAAATATCCCTTCTCTGTCGGTAGTGCAAGAAAAAAGTTGACTGTAAAGTTCACTGTAACTGTAAATTCTTGTACTTTTTTGTTAAAAATTACAAATACGATGAAGTAAAACAATATACAACAATATACAACAAAGCTCACAAAAAAGTACATAAATGTACAAAATTCGTCTCAATTATAGACAAAAGTTTTAATTTTCTTTAATTTTTTCTTGTAATTTATTGTATTAAGCTGTAGTATTCTGTAAAAATGGTTGTAGTTTTTCGTACATATTTGTAAACAATCTTCAGCCTAGGATTGAAAAAAAGTTTAATTCGATTTCTCTGAAATTAATTTTTGTGAAATTTCTGATAACAAACCAAATCAATCCAATTAGAATTTTTGAGGGTGAAAAATGGCGATTTATATTTTTCATTAAGTCCACTAGTGAGTGAAATTAAAAATGCCCACTGATTTTGAGAAATATAAAAAAAGTTGTTTACTTTTTTACCCTTTCTCGACCTTTCTCGAGAAGGGTTGTTTCAATAAAAAAAATTTTACACAACAAGAAAAGATGTATTTCATACAGATCTACAATTTTTATCCAAACAGGTTTTCAATATACCGGCATATTTCGGAAAATATTTCCTTAAAATTTGAGAAATTTTTCCCAATATTTTTGTTAAAAATCCCCACTTTTTTGTAATTTTCGTCGATTCAAAGAACGATTTAATTAACTCAGAAAATGCCTCGATTGTTTGTTGAAGAAAATACTAAATGCAATTATAATTATTATTTATAATATCTTTATTTTTATTTTCACGGAGTAAACAAAAAATTTCGAGCACCGCCATTGCTTAGGAAGACCGGTCACCACCAATCACCACATCTTTTCAGAATATAACTAATGGTGAAACTTTGTGGCTAACTTATAGACATGAGAACCAATTTCTTTTGTGAGATCATACGCTCGAAATCCGTACTCTGTTGGTATGGCTTTTGTTGCGTTTCGACGCTAGGCGAGACACGCATGCTTGTGTCGTTTAGCGTCAAACACAGAAAAGAAAGAGTACGGATTTCGACCGTTTTTCGTATTGAAGATTGCCGTACCACAATCGCATGATTTGGAGCAAGAAATGAAAGGCGCATGTGATGCTATTTAAGTATAAAACGATTCCGTGCAAAATTCGAAACAGATTTTTCTCGGTGTAGAACACTACTGTACTTAATGCACTTAAGAAATTAATTTTCTGATTTTACTCATGTATTACTTGCGAAACTATCTTTCCTTATCCTGTCCTTCCACGACTTCACAAAATAGGTACACAAGCAGATTTATAATGTCCAAGTAAGGCAGAAACACTTCCAAGGCGCAGACAAGCTATGTCAGTTCCTTTTTGGAAATAATCTTTGTTAAAGTGATCCGAACATAACATTAAATACTCAGAAGGAAGGAAAGCTGACCCCGGACTCATGCTCTGTAACCAACATTGTAGATTCTCTGCATCCGTCAACGGAAATCTACTGATGAAAGAAATTTCTGAATTACTTTTTGCTGAATACTAATTTGTGAATGTAAAAATAAAATTCTGACAAGTTCTTGACAACAAAGTATTATCTGAATTTTTTGTACGTAACATTGCATGTAATATACACATATAAAGGCTATTCACTTTCCTACATTCAATTTTGTTTAATTTGCGCACCAAGAACTGCATCTTCTACAATACATTTTGCACTTCCTTTTAGATCCTGCAACAATAACTTTTCCATAGCAAATAAAAACAATTTAATCATTTAATAAATGAAAGTTCGACATAACGTACAAATAGCATATAAACATGAGTTTTATTTACTCACGTACTTACAATACCCACCTCTTGCACATTTCGCGCCAGAATGTGCCGCCATATTGACGAATATCTCTACCTTGACATGACATCAAGTCGGAACAAACCGGCTTGTCCAATACACTATCCAGTTAGTATATAGAGATCAGTAGACACAATGCAATAATATAAAACAGAGACAGCGAATTCAGTTTACACTGAATGCTAAAATAAATTTTTGGGACGTTAAATAATATCATAAAATGAAGATCTTCAAATTATTTTAAAACTGAACAATTGTTACTACTCACAAGGAAAAACTTTTTAAATTGATAAATCAATATTTCTAATAAATATTAATTGAAAATAATGAAGATGATTGCTGTAAAACCCACTATTATTTAGTACAGGTATTTAATTATTGGAGTGGATATAGACTGCCTGTACTGGGGGGCCAAGAAATAGAAAAGAAAAGGGTGAGCCTGGAACACAGTACCTTCCCCCTTCCATTCCCTTTTTCCATTTCTCCTCATCTTTTACTTATAATCAATAATTGTTTGTTTTTATAGTTTTTTAAAAATATTGTTTTATGATATTTCTAATATTTTTATTCAAACTTGAAGTCAAGTTATAAAAAAATTAAATCAAAATAAAATGCAAGAACCACGAGTACGCGCTTAACCACCTGAGCCACCGACCCTCGTATTATTGGCCCACCTCCTCTCACAGGTACTCACGGCCCGGTACATCACTACTAAACATGGTCGCGAACGCGACAAGTGCTTAGTACATTCGCTGATGTCAGTCGTTGTTTTTAGGCTTATCTTGCTTACGCATATGTTAGATTTTCCCTTATTCTGCTACAGAAAGGTGTGCTTACACTGTAGAGCCCGTTGATAGGGATTCGAACCGTACACGCCTTCCGTGCATTCGTCATCACCCCCATTATTCTACTAAAAGCGACCGAGACCAGTAATTCTTTACAAAAATACTACGAACAGTGGACGACACACAGTACTTCACACACTCACACGGAGATTCACGCGTACAAAAAAGATAAAAGGCCAAAAGTTAAAAAGAAATAAAGCAAAATATAATGTGTCATAATAATCTCATTTCCCGTGTTCGTGGGATGGCCTTTACTACAGAAGTCAATTAGCCGCTATCATTGACAACGCCCAGAAAACTGCAGACGCTGCGGCAGGTATTCAGCAATGTCGCCTTCTGTACAAGATGTAAAACTTTTCCAGCTCTCAAGTCTCTCAAGTGAAGAGCGCACCTCACGTGTACGTTCCCTGTGGAGGAGATGACGATCGAGTGAATTGTGACTCTTCTTTTTCCACTTGGTCAAGATCTCCTGCTTCAACTCCGTGTATTTGTGGATCTTCTCAGTGTATGTGAGCTCAATGTTTGTTATTTAATGGAACGCTTCTGTCAATAATCTTAACGTATTGATCACGTTTTTTCAAACAGAGGACGCGCTTTCGATTATGTCTGACTAGATGGTCTGTCAGGATAGTCCTGTCCTAGTAGAGGAGATAATTTTCATTTTATAAAACTGTTACTGAGAAGTATTTGTAATAGGGCTTATTCTTCTCTAGCATATCAAGATACATGGCAATTTCTTGGTGGATAATTCTAGCAGCATCGGTATGTCTGTGAGTATATTCCTTCAAAGCAAGCATCGCAATAATCGCCTCAATGCCGAGAATCTGCTTCTAATGGTTCCTCGTGTTGATCACCCCATCCTGAATGGCGATAATGAACCCTTCCGTTTACGGAAAGAGTTCTCCCCGCCTTAGCCAGAGATTTGAAGTCTCACTATCTACGCAGGGAACATCTAAAGAATGAGGGTGCTTTTTATGCAGCTGCTTGCTCCGCCATTGAGCAGCAAGCAAATTTCTTTTATTCTTATCAATGAATATTTCTTCTACATTACATTTTTCGAGAACACACTCATCACTGACATTTTTCTATTAGCGTTTTACTGCACATATTCCGCAAGAATTGCATACCAACCGTGTTGACTTTACTTCTATCCTTTTCTTGGCAAGCCCAGTTCTTGTCACCGTGCAACACAGTAGGTGCAAGCACAGAATTATATATTGCAATCTTACCTTTATTCGTCACACGTTTACTTATAGTAATGTCTCTTACGCTGCCTATAATCTGTCTACCCTCGTCTTTACGTCTGAATATTTTCTTAGCCATTTGTTTATGTATATATTAAATAACCAAGAGAACATGACGCAGTCTTGCCTAACGCCCTGCCTAATATTGCACCAATCGCTCAGTTTTCCATTTACCCTTACACTCTCTTTACTACCATCATACACTGCTTTTATTGTTGCTTTTATTATACTTACCTGATTTTTTCTTCTGTTATTTCTATGACCTTACCAATAAGTATTTTGGTAAATATTTTGCCTACCTAAGTAAGTAAACAATTTTGCCTTAGTAAGCTGATATCTCTGTAACTAGTGCAGTCACCTTTATCACATTTTGCCTCGTAAAGTGGGACGATAATCGACTTTCATTAATCATTTTGAACTTCTTTAATCATAGCAAATATACTCTACAAGTCGCTCAGCTACACAAACAAATACTCGTCACCGTTCTTGAGTATTTCATTGGTAATACTATCCACACTGGTATCCTCTTCTATGTCACACTTGTTATGTTCTTTAACTTCACCTTCATGCAATTTCTTGAAAAAGTCGCTCACATAATCTTTCACTTTGTCCGAATCCCATATCATTTCACCATCAGTATTTTTAATTCCGACTAACTCTGTACTACTACTTCCTTTCCTAATCTTCTTAACCTATTTCCAAAATAACTTATTTCCTTCAAAATCAGTTTGAATTTTTTATCTGCTTCCGCTTTGATATAATCTTTGCTTTCCTAGACTAGTATCTTTGATTTTCTGTTCTTATTCCTATAATCCTTTTCTCGTCTAGTGCCCTCCTCATTTCTAAAACGCTTTCGAGAAAGCTGAGTGGCTTTCTCGAGTACATTTGCTTCTTGTCGTTAACAGTTATGCGAATTTCATAATTGCACCAAGCATATCCAATAATGCTGATGTAAATAGTATCTCAGCTTATCACGATGTTCCATTTGTACTTATGCTTTCTGCAAATTCTCTATTTTAAATCGTGCCTGCTTCGATTTTTTAATTCTTCTTCTCCTCGATCCGTGACCTAGGCTTGTTTTTCAAACTATGAGGTAATGATCTGCTCCACAATCAGAACCTCTTATAACTCTTGTATCCCTTACTAGCCTTCTCAGTCTCTCACCCGCTAGAACAAAGTCAATCATGCTGTGGCTTTCACCTCTGCACCAAGTATACATGCGGATCATTTTATGCATGAACCAAGTACTTGTAATGAATAAGCCTTTTTCTGAGCATAATCTAATCAATTTTCTCCGTGGTACTATTCGTTTTTGTATCTATTAAATCACCAACTACTCTGACCGTACGTTCGCGTTGCGCAGCAAATCCCAGAAATTTATATCTCCGAGTAAATTGAATCTTCTCCCAGGATCGCAAGTACCTAGAATATCATTTAGCGAGTCCCAGAAGATATCTCTCACATCACCATTAACTGGAGAGTAGCATTCTATAATGAACAGCCTTCAGATTTCCACTTCCATTCTAACCCATAACAATCTGGGAGATATATATTCATAATTTTTGACATGCTCTTTGCTCTCTCATTCATCATCAACCCGACTTCTTCGCTATCATGTGATTCATTCACTACTCCTGGGCATAGTGCAAGTCTACCGTTTGCTACTATATATTTGTTATCTCACATGTCTTCTTCTTTGATTCAGATAAACATGAATTATCGAGCTTCCTTGTGCGCATTGTATTCAGCAATTCCTTTTTTCATGATCATTTGCACCTTGAGCATTATAAACACCCAGTCTCCATTCATCGCCTGAAACTTTCCCGAGGGCATACCTTTCGTCAACAGAAGTGTCAATCCAATCCAAGGCTGCATTATTATTTGTATTATTCATTATTTGAAGTATGCAACAAACTAACAACTTAATGCAAGAAATGTATTCCATAAGTATAAAATTATGTCCAAAATAAGTAGTTAATTCGGCACAAGGTGGTGTGTCCCTTTATAACGTCAGTCCCGTTATAACTTCAGTCTCTACAGACTTCGGTCATACAAAAAGAAGTATGAGAACCAAGACAGAACAACACGAGTCATAATCGGTTTGTCTTGTATACTGAGGAGGGCACCAGTTTCCTTCAGTTAGGTCGTTAAGATGGAAAAGACCATTAATTTCATCAAATTTCTTGACCCAAAATATCCAAAAATCTTACAAAAATTTCCAACTTTTAATAAAATATAGCAAACTCCCATGTATTTCCAAGATTTCCACAACTGTCAAAATATATCCAAGATTTCCATAAATTCCCGTAAGTATCCTCGAATACCTCAGAATTGATGAATTTCGACGATCATTAAATACACGTGGAAAATATTTTAAAGCAGACGCTCTGGAATAAACTAAATTGATGTGATATATATTTGTGAGTGAAAACATGATGCAAGATCAAACCAGCTCTCGGAATTGTTCCTTCAAATTTTTAATTATCCTAATTTCGGTGTAGTCATCTTCACGATATGAAAAGTGGACGAAATTTGTCACAGCTTTTCCGAAACTCACGAGTAATGTTTAAAAACCGGTACTTTAAATGAAAAGGGCTAAATACTCGTAGGTGATATTGAGAAAGAAAACACGCGCTGGAATAAACTAAATCAATGTGAAATATATTTTTGAGCCAAAACATGATGCGCAGATCGAACTAGCTCTTAGCACTGTTCTTTTGAAACTGCTTGGAGAAAAGCACATGGCTCGAGTAAGATAAAACTTTTTTTACGAGAACCCTCTGTTCAGCTCATTTTAAAAGGCTCAAAAATTCTGTGTAAATACTACCAGCCTAAAATCCTGTTTCTTTTTAATTGAACGTAGCGAAATTTTTCTTACTGCAAAAGTATTAGTGCTAATCGAATACTCATCTCGGATTTAGCGGCCATTTCAATTATTCTAATTTCGATGTAGTTATCAGCACGGTGTTAAAACTGATTAAATTTTCTAAAAATCGCAAGTAATATTTTACAAACCGGTGCTTCAATTAAAAAGGATTAAATACTCGTAGGTAATATTTTAATAACGAAGCGCTGGAATAAACTAAAACAGTGTAAAATATATTTTTGAGTAACAACTTAATGCACGTGCCAAACTAGCTCTCAGCGCTGTTTCTTTGACACTGGTTAGAGAAAAGCACATGGCTCGAGTAAGATGTAACTTTTTTACGAGAACCCTCTGTTCAGCTTATTTCAAAAATCTTAAAAATTCTATGTAAATATTACCAGCCTAAAATCCTGCTTCTTTTGAATTAAACTTTGCAAAAAAAAAAAATTTACCGCAAAAACAGTAGAACTAATTGAATACTCTACTCGGATTCAGCTGTCACTAGATCAAGCAAGCGCATGACATAACAGTTCATAATATTCATAACATTCATAACATTCCAGTTCTCTTCTATATAATTATTCCTAGTATTTAAAGAAAATAGAACTGAATTATTCACTATCCTTTCTTTTCCAACCCAGACTATCCTTCGTTTGTTCATATCAATCTCTTTCCAATTGCTTTTCAATGTAATCCCGTATAGCAACAGGATATCATGGGATAACTTATATTTATATCTCAATATATCCCATTTATATCCCGACATATCCTGGAGCTATCGTAGGGATATGTGCATGATATCACATCAAGACGGAAATTTAGATATCCGTGGGATGTTTTTGGAACGTTTCAGGGATTCTCAAAAGTTCCACATGAGATATTGCAATTTTTTAGATATTTCACTTTCATGTAAACCAGTCTATTCCTCGCCGATTCATCTCTATCTTTTGATGTCCCCTTGTCAATGTAATTTTCCATCTATCTTCGATAATGACTTATTCTTTTCCAGCCCATAAAATTTATACTTCGCCCATTCACGTCTATCTGTTTCTGTGTTTTTGTGAATATAATCCTCCGCTTATTCTTCTGAATCCTCTCTTGTTTTATACCAGCAGTCTATATTTTTTATTAGGGTGATCCTTATTTTTTTCCTCAGCTCATTTGCTCCCCCTGGCGAAATTGGTTCGTATGCCCAAAAGAAGAAAGTACCCCAAATTTTAGTCAAATCGGTTAATATTTGCTCATCAAACACAGGCCTTGAAATTTTCCATGGGATTTACATGGGAGAAATCATGCAAAAATGAAAAATCTGCATAACTTTTTCAATTTTTATTCGAATCATTCTATCTCCCAGAAAAAAATTTGCGTGGGATGCTTAAAATATCTTCTTATTTGAAAATTCGAAATTTTGAAAAATCACAAAACGGCGGCCATTGAAATGGGTCTAAAAAATGCTATTTCTTAAAGTTATTAACAATGGGTGACCAAAATTTGTGGAATAAATTGTAATTTATTCTCAAGCGAATGCATGATCTCAAAATTTAAAATTTGGGAATAATACTAAATGGTGGCCATTTCAAAATCTAAAAAATCCCTTTTTCCTACAGTTTTCAATGTAATACTTTTAAACTTCAGAATGCAAAATGTTTGGCTCCACAAATGACTTGATAAATTTGAAAATCCAAAATTAAAAGAAAAATACAAAATAGTGGCCAATTTTTAATTTAAAAAGGCTCTTTTTTACATTTTCCAACGAAATAATTTAAAACTTTGAAAACAAATTATTTAACTTCAGAAACTACTTGATAATTTAAAAAAATCTAAAATATTGAAAAAATAAAAAATAGTGGCTAATTAAAAATTATAGAAGCTTATTACTACAGTTTTTAACGAAATACTTTTAAGCTTTATCAGAAAAAAAGTGTTGATTTCGAACCTATAAGAAAATTCGAGGGAATAAGGGAGAGATTTATTTCGATATTTTTGAATGGTATCCGTTTGATAAAAAATACAAGAAGGTCGTAGTACTTACATTTAAAAAAAATGTATGCAGTGTATTGAATTTTATTATTAATAATAATATTATTTCGGTATGATTTTGTTAAGCTTGCATCTTGCCGGATAATGTAGACTTTTCATATCGGGAACACTCTGCCGATTGTCTTGAATAACAAGAAGGATAATTCCGTTTCTCTTTCTCTTTTTTTTTTGTAATCAGTTTGTTGTACTGCGTCATAAGTACGACGCCCCGTTCTGCGACATCATTACTTACTGTTAATTCGCTCAGTAGCTTGCGCCCTTTGATAAAAGCTTCATGTTCTGCCTATTTTTCCGGCTCCAGGTCCATAAAAGATGTTGAAATTTCGTACTGAGTGAAGAAATTGGCTGTTTCATTTGTAATGAAATCAGAGAGATCGCGTTCCCTCCAAGAACTTAGCCAATTCCTGCATGTTACATCAACGACAACACGCATGTGAGAATTATCGTTATCTTCCATTTCAGGTGAATCCTTAAGTGCTATAACCATCTTTTTCTTGACATCCGAAGGAACATTCTCATCGAAGAAGGCCAAAGCGACTATCTCTTTGTTCAGGTATCATGAATTTAGAGAAAACTTTTTAGATGTGGCTTCAGAAATGGTTCGATTCACTGAGCCGTAGTCAATAAGAGCCTTAAAAACTTAAAATCATTGTCGGGCGCAGAAATAGCTAGATGTGCCGAAAACCAAGCTTTCACATACAATTTCAGTGTGAAAATGCAAAGATTTCTTAAACCTGACAGTTCATTAGAATGCAAGGAGAACTGTTTCCGCAACGTAAATATTTTAAAGGACCATAGCACTTTGCTCACCCATCGCGCATTATTGAGGGCACGTGGAACACGGAACTGATACTGCTGATGATATGAATCCTCCGGAAACACAGCAACTAGTTCAAAAAACTCCTTGCAGTCTTCTCCAGGTCGCGTTTCTTCAACCTGTTGCTTTACGAAGCTCAAAAGGCTTTCTCTGTCATCAGTTGCGGCCTGTTTAACATAGGGATCTTGAAGTCATGGAGAATATTCATCAGTTTTTATTCCAGACTAATCATTTCAAAAATTTCCGAAAATCGCTACTTCTGTGCTCGTGGAGTTCGGTTCAGCTGAACACTTGAAGGTTACTCCTAATACGAGTTCATAAACGTGAAGCCTGCATGCGTAGAAGAGAAGGTCCTCTTCTAGCAGCTGCTGTAGAAATGCACGAGCTCCATTTTTCCAACCTGTATTAGAGGCAGATGTGTCATGACACATTCCTTCAACTTTAGCTAACAAGCTCCACTCTAGCGAAGTACGGTCGATTGCTTCTGCTTGTATTTTACCTAATTTGGAGGTTAATTTTGATACTACTAATAACTGATGACATAAAAGATCAGGTCCGGACACGAAAATAGGAAGCCTGTCCACTACTTCTCTACCGGAAATGTCTGACATCATTTTTCTGTCTCAGTGAACTGTTAACTTTCCACTAGGTTCGAATTGCTCTCTAAGTTTTCGAGCTTGTTCTTCTTGAATGCGCTCAAGATCCCTCTTGATTAAAGATCGGTTGATATTATAATCTTCTATATCATGACTCAATGAGCGAAAGATGCTGGTAATTACAATGTGGTCATTCTGTCGCTCAGCTAAGCCCTGTCTAATAATGTGGAATCTTCGGCGTTCATCAATGAATCTCGTACTCACTTCTTTCGTGGCGGTTCTGAACTGGATATAGTTAATTCTGATATAGGTAGATCTGCGTGATCTTCACTAGCGTCACGTTTATCTTCCACTATCTGTTCATCCAATGGAGCAATACATTCCATTTCTTCATTTAGCCGAAATTCCTCATCAACTGCTCTTTTGCTGACACGTTGTTCTTTGTGTAACAATTTTTTATATATATCAAGCGTAGCACCTCGCCGACCAGTTTTACGTTGAGCCAGAGAATCCCTTATCTTCTTCAAGAACGATCGTATTTAGAGCATCTTGATTATAGATATCAAATAAATTGCTAGCACCATCCCTGAATGTTCCTTTTCTCGCCATTTGAGACACTGAGTTTTTGCAGTTGATGCTCGAAAATTTTAAATTCTTCCACTTTTCGTATAAGGACAGAATTTTCATCACGATGTTATCATCGCGCCACGTTGAAATTCTATCCCAACAGGTTCGAAGTCTTTTAAGCCTGGCATCAGCACCCTCACGTTTACTTTTTTTCAAGACAGTGATCTGGTAACGTATAATAGACCCTTGAACATAACTCGAACATCGGAGTCAAGAAACGTTTGGTCGTGAAAAACCCTCGCGAAAAAAATTCCACTTTTCAGTCTTAAGATATACTCGTAACGAAAACTCAAGCCAAATTCAATGATTACATCTACTCATTCACGTATTTGTTTTCGACCGTTTAAAACAAAAGACTCTAGCGAAACACTAGAACGACGGAATCAAGAAGAACTTGGTGGCTTTGTAAACGAAAAACACTGGCGAAACACTAAAACGGCCAAGTCAAGAAAGACATGGTGGCTCTGTAACAAAAGACACTCGCGAAAAACACTGACCTCTGTTTCATTTAGTTGAACTATCAAATATTTATATAATTCAATTTGATACTCAAACAATAAAGCATTAAAATCAGTTCCCTTAGAATCTAATTTCCTGCAGTTTTTTATTTTTTCAAAATTTTTGTTTTCTCGAATTATGTTATAGTTTCTGAATCAATATTTCTTTTTTTGATAAGGTTTTAAAGTATTTCGTTAAAAACTGCCGTGATGAGCTTTTTTTTTAAATTTTGAATTGACCACCATTTTTTCAATATTTTGGATTGTTAGAAGTATTAAGTGGTTTCTGAAGCCAAACAGTTTGTTTTCCCGAAGTTCAGAAGTATTGCATTGAAAACTGTGGGAAAAAGGTATTTTTTAGGTTTTGAATTGGCCGCTATTTTGTATTTTTTCAAAATTTTTGATTTTGACATCTTGCATTAGCTTAAGAATTAATTAATTAATTTTTTCAAAATTTTTGGTCGCCCTTTGTTAATAACTCTGAGAAATAGCCATTTTGTGATTTTCGAAAATTTTAAGTTTTTTATTCTGAAAATATTTTAAGCATCCCATGCAAATTTTTGTTTTCGGAGATAGAATGATTCAAATAAAAATTTAAAAAGTTATGCAGATTTTTCGTTTTTGCGTGATTTTTTCCCATGTAAATCCCATAGGTAATTCCAAGGCTCATGTTTGGTGGGTAAATATTAACTGATTTGGCTACAATTTGGTGTACTTTCTTTTTTGGGCATTCAAACAAATTCTACCGGTGGGAGCAAACGAATTTTTAAGAAAATATACTCCACAAATAAGGACCACCTTATTGTTTATTAACCTTAATGTTTTTCTATATCTCTTAAATTGAAGGTAGTCTATCTATTTTTTTCAAGTCCCTCTTTCATTTCTATGTCAATCACGTCAGTATTTTTCTACATCGTTGTCAAAATAATTCTACGTATTTTCTTTCAATCCCCTCTTGTGCAACTCGGTCTGTGCACCGTCTGTCCAAGTCTGTCTTTTTCTATCCCTTTATCTTTTTGAAACCTCTCTCTCCTATCCCAGCTCAACCTTGTTTATTCACGCCTATCTTTTTTCTACGTATGACTATCAGATTAAATATAGTCGCCCTACTTTTTTAATCCCATTTTACTTAACTCAGTCTATATAGGTCATCGCTAGTCTATTCTCTCGCACTGCGCAATTTTCCTAGATACCTCTGCGGCAAAACTAATCATAGCGAGCATAAGGTTACTCATATATTTTATATGGATGACCTAAAGATATATGCCAAAGGCAAAAACCAACTTCAAAGTGCTCTAGATGTCGTCGAGGGGTACACAAAAGAGATTGGTATGGACTTCGGACTGGACAAGTGTGCCAAAATTCATCAGAAGCGAGGACGAATTAATGGCGTTTCTGAGGACCCGGAGCTCGTAGATAGGAATGTTATTAGACACCTGGACATTGGAGAGACCTATCCGTACCTAGGCGTGCCCCAGAGCCGCATTCAGGACGCAAC
>JAUMHM010000002.1:3928366-3942379 GCA_032362435.1 Melikaiella ostensackeni | reverse complement strand
GAAGTGTTTGCCAAACTTTGGATTACAATTTTTTGGATTTTATACGCAGGAAGTTATATAAAAAATTATTTTATCTACTCTTATTTTTATTTTTTGTCGATATAATTTTCAGTGTAATTGATAAAAAATTGTGGTAGAATGTAATTTTATTTTATGATAGATATTACTGAGTCTGGTATAGGAGCATTAAATGAATTTATTCAATTAGTAGAAACTTAGATTGGATGCATTACAGAAGGAATTATTGATAGAATGCAAGTTCCATGGTTTTTTTCAAAAAAAGATATTTCATATTAACAAGTAAATATGTTTGACTTCAACAAAAAAAAAGATAACAAAGGAACTTTAAATGAGAATATAAATAAATTTAATGAAAAAGATAACAAAGAAACTTTTAATGGGAATATCAATAAATTTAATCAATCTGTTTGAATTTGGTTTAAAAAAGCTGCCATGAACATATACACAATTAATATATGTTTCCATATTTATAACTGTAGTTATCCTATAAATTACCCCTGATGAGGAAGTCTGATTTGGCTTCGAAACATGTTGGTCCTCAGCTGTATAAAAAAGACGCAAAAAAGAAAGAGTGTGAGGTTGGTTTTGGTTGACTTTTTTCTTTTTCTCCCTCTTTTTTCTTTTTTGTTTGTACATTTATTGTAAATTTGTCTCTAATGAGCCGGAAAAGCGGATAGTCTCGAAGTCTAGTTTTGATTTGTGAACTTTTTGAATGTTCCTTTCTCAGTACACCAAAATTTTCATAAGAAAGTAGATTTCATTTCAGTTTTTAAGAAATCATGTAAAATAAGTGAAAAATCTGTATTTAATGTTTTTAACCCTTATAGAGAAAAGTTCCGTATATAGTAGCAAAAAAAATTTTTTTTCGATCTTATACATACAACATCTTCATACAAATGTTTATAAAGAAAGAAAACATACACAGAATTTAAAGCGTAAAAAATGCCAATTGTTGATAATTTTTTATATTCGTTGGCGAGTTTATTTAAATATATTTTATATTATAGATAGAATTAACTATTCAAAAATACTTTTTTCAACCATCTCCCAGTGTAATTGAAAATGTTTACTTCAT
This sequence comes from Melikaiella ostensackeni, assembly GCA_032362435.1. NCBI lineage: Eukaryota > Metazoa > Arthropoda > Insecta > Hymenoptera > Cynipidae > Melikaiella > Melikaiella ostensackeni. The sequence continues at coordinate 3,941,283 of JAUMHM010000002.1, read as the reverse complement.
TTCGTCTTTTTTTCATCGCTTTTACATTTGCATAATTGTACATTTTTTATTAGCGAAATTATTGAGGACCTTTTTTCACCAACAGCCTGAATTCTTGATCCACTAGGTATAAAATCGGCAGAAATTTATATGAAATGGTTTTTGTTTTTCATTTTTAAAATAATTTTAAATATGTTTCGTGGTTTATTTTTCATTCAACATTGTTAGTAAGTATTTTTAAGTTATTTCTTAAATATTATAATCATTTCACTTCTTTTAAAAGATTTCTTTTATTCATATTCATTTTAATTTGTTTCTTGCCTATTTTTAGAACATTTTTTCAAGTATTTGCGTGCGCATTATGTCTTCGTAGTGCGCAATACGCATGCGCATTTTTTCCTGTCAAGACCTGCAACTGTCTTCTAAAATCGATGCAACAAAAATGCATTCAAATCATAGGAAGAACTGCAGATTTGCAGCTCTAACTAGTATCAAAATTTGGTACTCACTACTTTAAACGGTGCAACGCAACAACGGATAACGGAATGAACCTGTCAGGCTGACATATAAAACGTAAAACCTAACCTCAAATTACGTTTATAATGTAGTTTTTACAGCACATACTATAAAAGTGGTCATCAGAAGTGCAAAAAATGGCTATAATTAATTCCCCAGCACTGTAAGTATTAAAAGGTTCTTTAAAAGTAAAAAGAGTTCAGTATCAAGTGTTGTTGCTCGATTTTTTTTTGACATTTCCATTTATTGTTATGTTTCTTAATAAACAAATATTATTTTCAAATTATTATTAATATTATTAGTATTATTCCTAGTTTATTACATATAACTATACCTTGCAGAACGAAACCAATTATAAAGTTTATTTAGGTTTAAGCGACTGATGCGAAGGTAGACTCTAACCTAAAAATATACTTCATTTTCTTTATTGGGTTCATTATCTTAATATGTCCTCAAATGTATTATGATATAATAAAGGACAAAAATATTAAAAGCTTATTTTTTTCTGTGCTGTGATGTTGACTTTGATAAACAATTTGAGCAATAAGTTCATTCGGTATTTTTTGTCCAATTCAGAAGCGTATTATTTTGTATATAAAATCGTGTGATTGTGACAGGCTTGTTAAAACATAATGTAAATATCACATTTTTTGTATTCCTAGGTACTGTTAATTCTTCTTATGAAACGATTGTAAAAACAGATACGGAAAATTTAGTACATTTTTCTATTTTATGTTTATTGAAGTTTGTTTATATTGTTTATTAAATATATTATCAAATTGAAGTTACCTTCTCATTCAATTTGGAGGGAAAACTTGTATTTTTGAAAGTAGAAATTTAAAAGGGATACAATAATTGACGTTTAAAATTTCCGTGGTTGCACCGAAATTTGGTGTGTGTAGCCCAAATAGTTTCGGTGCGTCTAGACCTTTTCTTCAACATTTTAATTTTGATTCTTAAACAAAATTCTTGAATACATTTATTCACGGAACATTTTATTTACTCGACACTTTTTTCGTGCGAATGTTTGAATTCAGTTTTATTCTTTTGAGAATGGTAGAATTGAAATCAATATAATCCTACTTAATGCCAAGAGCCGACCTCGTCAATTTATTTCCCTCCATGAAGTATTAATTGTTAATTTAAAAAAATGGAACAATTCAAAATAAACAAATGCTTAAGTACGACACATTTTTAGAATGAAGACTTGATAAACGAACAATTCCTAATTCAGAATTAGATGATATCAATTTAAAATGACGAAAGTTTCCAATTAGTGTGGACGTTTCAAAGCGTTCAAATCAATTTTAAACGCGTAAAAATCAAAATTGATAAGTTTTGTATGTTTTCCAATTTTAAACGACTTTACTTAGATTTACCTTTGTGATTATTTTCAATTTGAAGTTGTACAGTTATGGGCTTCTTAATTTTTACATTCTCATCAGAGAAGGTATAAGATTTGTGTAAAATTTGACCCCCACCCCCCCGTTTTTGTCAAATGTCCACGTTTTGAAACCCCCTGAACCCGAAAAACAGGTTTTTACGAATGTGTCTGCCTGTCTGTCTGTCTGTCTGTCTGCCTGTGAGCACGATAACTTTTGAAAGATTGAATCTATTGGATTGGCCTTTGGTACAATCTTTTAGTGTCGAAAACTGAAGGTCAGGTTTGTTAGTCAGCCATTTTGGATAAAAATTCAAAACGTTAGAGCAGTTTCAAAATTTTTGAGACCATTTTTTTTAAAGATTTGAAAATTATATGTACGACTATTCGTAGTGCTAAAAAATTCGAACAAGTCATCCCAATGACTTTCTTCGATAAAAAAAAATTATGAAAGTTATAACATTTTCAAAATTCAAAAAAAGAAACGAAAATGAAAATTTTAAGCTAAACAATGGACGATATGAAAAAAGTCAAGAGTAAAAAAACGTTCCTTTTTGAAAGCTCTACAAGATTGACGTAACAAATTTCTGAATTTTTCAAAAAAATCGAAAATTCAAATTTTGAGCCAAATAACGTGTGATACGAGAAAAAGTTGTGATATCAAAATTGTTATTTTTACGAAGACCCATAAGCTTTCTTCTGAACATTTTTTGTTAGGAGGCATAGATTGTTTTTTAAGTATGGAAAATGATATTGGAATATTTTAATTTTAATTTTTGAGCCAAACGACGCGAGATAAGGAAATAAGTCAGAAGGGTAGAATTTGTGCTTTTAAAAAGTCGAATAAAATTGCCATTAGACATTTTTTCATAAGACTATTTTTTTGTATATATTATACGGCGAGCGCAGAAAGTCGAGCGCGAATATGATGATGAGAATGTATTCCTTAAGGCCGATAGAGCAGTTGAAAGTCTCAAACTTCATTTCTACATACAAGAGGGTAAAAATTGCTACTTCTCCGCTACTTTTTTTACAGAAAGAGGTTACTTTTTTACTACTTTTTTCATGAAAGAACAATTTTGACACTTTTTAATCCAATGGGGCAGTTCGTAGTTTCGTATTATAAAAAATATCCTGAAAGAATAACTCTAAAATCTGTAAAGTTTTTTTGCGGCATTAATTTAAAAAGTTTTTTGTCCCAAAAAGGTGTTGAAATAATCATTATTTAACATTATTTTTGAAAAACTTGTTTACTTTTTCTACGCCTAATAACCCATAATAATTAACAAAATTTAATTTTTTTAAATGTTCAAAAATTTTAATTTTCAAAAAATGGTTTCCACTAGAATTTTATTTAAGTAATATCTAACACATAACCGCACTTTTTGAATACGTTTTGTTCAAAAAAGGTCCCAGAACGCGTTTTTCGTATTTTCCATCAAAGGTCCTTTTAAAGCTATGGTTTTGGATGAAACTCGAAACTGAAGAAACCAATATTTTTTATAAAAAGAAAAGAAAATGAGATACAATTAAAGAAAATCTAATGAAGATGATGAATACATATTTTCTGTCCGGCAGCTATGTATTTTGCCACTTCTAGCTCTAGGCCCTCTATTCATTTTTTTTTTTTTTTTTTTTTTTTTTAAATTTGATCTCTTTTTCCCGCTTTTTAAAAAGATCCAATTAATTTTTCAAGAATTATCATAAATAGAAACCTATAACTGTAAAAAATGAGCGCATACATTGATATTATTAAAGATTGAAGTTCAAAAATGATTTTCAGTGATCACAATTAGTCCCCTATTCCCCTTATCCTCCTTATTCTTCTTAAAATCCTCTATAATCCGTATATTTGAGATTTTTTCCCCTTTTTCTCCGTTTTTTTGAAGCTTCGATTAATTTTTCAACTAGAAACCCATGATATTCATAAATGCGCTCCACAATCTGTAGGTGTGACTTTTAATAAAAAAAATTTTAACAAAAAATTACAAATATTTACGATATTATATCCACCATTTTTAATTTATAAAATTATAAAAAACGTTAACCCATTTCATTAATTGTGAACTTAAAGCCTCAAAACGAGAAGCAAAGTACTTGTAAAAGAAAATATGTCGCTTGAAGAGATTGATTTTTTTTGCGTAATCACGTTACAGTTTTATTGTGAGTCCCAAAGATATTTTTTTATCTGAGATAAAATATTTTGGAAGGGGAAAGCCTGTACCTAAGTAAATCGGGTACAAAGGTCCGAATTTTTATTTATGAATTCACACCTTTTCATATTTATTTTTATACAATCGGCAAGGTCCGCTACACTGTGAAAAAAAATCTAGAACTATTTTTTGAGCTTTTTAAAGTTTTTTATTCCTGGACATTCTGAATAGAATTATCTAGGATATGCATGATATATATTTTTATGTTGATTTTTTAAACGAATAACGAAGTTCGATTTACTATAAAATTATTTTAAAACAATCATTTCTTAATGCTTTCAAAATGATTAAAAAATATTTGATTTAAAGAATGCAGCGATAAATTGGTTCAGTCTGTCCGAGTTGTAGGACTTTTGCAAAAAATGGTGGAAGTGGAATAATTGCGGTAGAAGGCTAGATTACCTTTGTTTCAGTTTCTGTTTTATTGTTTAAACATTACACGAAGTACAATGCGCTGTAAAATTATTTTTAAAACGTTTCTTCAATATTTTTAAAGTTTTCGAAAAATATTTTATATGAAGAATCCAGCGATACATTCGTCCTTCCAGTCAATGAATAGAAAAATGAAAATCTAACATGATTGAATCAACAGTGTCGCGAAAGAGAGAAATAATATATCTCACATTTAATTGAGGTACTTTTGTTCTTTTGACATTTAATTTATAAATAAAATGTAATTTTTCTTGTTAATCAAATTTGTGGTTTTTTATAAACGTGATGTGTTTATTTCATTTTTTGCTCATTGCGCTGGTATTTTAAAAAGAAAAAAATTTTCCCCTTCTTGGACTAAAATCCCTCTTTTTCGAAGAAAAATTCCCCTAACTTGCCTACAATTGAACTGCTGAACCACTGTGATCCCTGGATTTTACATATTTGTCCAAATTTTCAAAGGTACAAAAAATATAGGAACTACAATAACAATATACCATGAAAACTTTAGTATCACTGTTAGTTTAATAACGAAAATAAACAAAATTAGGTTGCTTTCAATTTACTGTAACAGATAATGTTTTGTTTTCCAGCTAGAATACATTGTATACTTGAAGAATCGAGTCCATAAAAAATAGATCATCCTACAAAATTGAAAAAAAAAACCGTAGCGAAATAAAAGAAAAAAGTCATGTCTTCAAAAAGGAGAGAGGTCTTTGCGAAGGACTTGAGCGATGAAGATTTCGACAAACCTCGAAGAAGTTCTCTCCAAGTAAATTTGAGTTACATGTCTATTGTAACAGATTCAGGTCACAGTTCAACTATAACTGATTGTCAAAACATAAATACTCTTCCAGTGACAGGCAGGAGTACTAGAAGGAATCTTTCTTCCAAAGAATCAGGACCTTCGAAGAAAAGAAAAACAAATCTTCCAAAAGTTATAGAAGTGCAGAGCAATATTAACAACCAGGAGCAAGCGCTGAACGATAGCTGCTCTCTATTAAGAGATGCAATTTTACGCAAAACGCGAGAGATTTTCGATCAGGGAAATGAACTGGCTATTAAAACTAGCCGAGTTCTTGAGGAAGGTTCTAAAATGATAAGGTCGGAACTTTCAAAGACGTTAAATTTAGATACGGATTCAAGGTCTGTAATATTGGAAAAGGATTCGAGGTCTTTGATAATAGAAAAAGACATAGCTTCAAGATCAGTATTATTTGATAAAGACCCAACTTCAAGATCAATAATACTAGAAAAGAATACAGATTCAAGATCAACAATGCCAAAAAGTGAAAAGGACTCAAGACCACTGGATGAATCCAAAAAATCCAAGCCCCCAACTAAATCCTTAAAGTCTATGATCTTAGAAATGAGTACAAATACAAGATCCACTCTTTTAGAAAGAATGACTAACAAAGATCCAAGATCAACTATAGAAAAATCACTAACCACACACGAAAACAACCAAAATTACAGATCCCCAAGTGTGAGAGTGGCTCTCAGAGAAGATCAACAAATAGTAATGTCAGACAAGAATCAAAATTCTGACCCGGTTCGCATAAACGCGATGAACAGTCCCATATCGAGAAGAAGCGATCAATCCGATGAACTCGTAACTCCAAAAAAATATCGAGTTTCTGATGTTTCAAATCAAATTTTTCCCAAGAAACGTTTGTTCTCTGACGAAAATAATCCAGAGAATGGCACATCAGAAAATAATTTTATTCATGCAAAAACTTCTCTTCAAAATAGCTTTCTGGAATCTTCAAAGCCTGTGAATCTTGTTGCGAGTCCTGTCTTGAGTGGAAGTACCAGGAAGCGTCTGAGGCTTTCTCTAAGGAGGACTCAAACACAAGAAGAGAATGAGGAAGGTCAGGGGAATAAAGATTCATCTTCAGTGGGTATAACTGACAGGAGCTCGTCTCCGGCATTTCCTCTGACCTGCTCTTCTTATCGGAGTCAGACTAGGAATCCGGAGATAGGTCATTTTTCGGGGAGAGGGACAAATGAGTCAACTTGCATGGAGATCACAACGATTCCAAACATTCTGCCCATATCAGTGAGAGGATCGACTTTTGATAAGGACAATTTTGGAAAAACCATTCAAGAATCATTTAAAGGTTCTCAGGATAAGAGAGTTTTGTCGATGGAACTTACGGAGATTGAAGGAAATATTTTGGATGCACGTCCTCTAAAGAGAGCGAATCCTGAATTGGTGGAGACACCTGGTTGTGTTCTAGAAGATACAGAGATTCAGGATGGAAGTGGGAACACTGCAAGAACTTCTGTCAGTGTCAATACTTCAATGGATCCGACGGAGGGGAAGAAGAGCGGAGAAACAGGTAATACTGCATTTCCATTTTTTTTTTTTAATCTGTTTACTTCATAAAGAACAATCGAAATATCGCCAATTCTTAATGAATTTTTGTTGGAAGCAAGGTAGTTAGAATAAGAGAAATCAGAAAAAATCAGTTGGTCAATTTAAAATTATTATAGCGTGTGAAATTAAATAGATTAAGATTGAAATTTCGAGAATTCGAACACTTAGGAGCCATCCATATACCACGTGGATATTTGGGGGGGGGGATTTGGCAAATGTTTATGATCGTCCACGAGGGGGGCTGGGGGGTCTGGACAGAAGTCCACGTGGACACGCGTTCGTCTAGATCTGCGAACTTCTTTTCAGAAAAACATGAAAAATTAAGAATATGTATTTTCACAAATTTTTGTCCTACTTTGTATCATTAAGCTTATGTTTTCAAGAAAACCCGAAATTTTAGCCAATTCACCGCTCCTTTTGGCTTCCTAGCTTTTAAATACCAAGAATATCCATGTTTTCATAATATGTAAAATAACTCCACGTGGTCAGAGAAGCGGTGGGGGGGGGGGGTCATCAAAAGTCCATACTTGTCCACGGGAGGAGGGCAAAAAGTGGTAAAAAAAATTGTGTACGTGGTATATGAACGGCCCCTTATCCATTTTTACAAGTAATTACAAACTGTACAATTTTTAATTAAAGCATTAAGTACTGTTTGATTTAAATAGTAAATTGTTCAATTTTCAATTGAAAGCCTTAGTAGTTAAATAAATTAGAAACGTTCAAAACGGAATAATTTTAGGTTGAAATTTTATAAATGAGACAATTGCACTCGCTGAATCTTATACAATATTTCAAATTTAAAGTCTTACAAGTTGTAAATAGCTGAACAATTCTCAGTGTTTCTTTTTCAATCTCTCGAATTTTGATTGCCCTAATGCAAAAATTGTTCAATTTTAATTTTTTTAATTTATGAATATATTCGGTTTGAAATTGTTCAATTTGAATTATTATTTTTGTGTTCGAATATATATAGAAATAAAAATTGTTCAATTTTTATGGCGTCTACTTCGAAATTGCACAACTTGAAAGGTTCTTATTTCGTTAGTTTGGACATTTTTAATATTTAAATTATAAATCGTGTAGTTTTGAAGGCTTTAATTTGAAAATTTAAATAACTAGAAAAAATGTTTGAACATCAGAAAATGATCGGAAAAATGTTCTTGAGTCTTGAGTGACCACCCTGATTATTCTACTCTTATTTTATTTGAAAAATTCTATTTTACTTTGAATTGAAATTTCAGACAAAACTGAAGTTTGTTTATTAGAAATATTTCGAAAAGGCGGGAAAGTCAGAATTAGTTTTAGTATTCTATATCATCATAAATTGTGTTTCTGATGCATTCTTTTCCGCCTTCTTATTTTTAAACTAAAGAAGATATCTCGCTGAAATTTTGAGAAACGACAAAAAATATATCAGCGCACTTCGATCTGGCCCACTGAAGTTTGTATTTTGCTTAAATAATGCAATTTTTATTAATTTTTAATGTAATTAAAAACAAGGCTTTAGTATCCTGTCTCATAACGATTTAAGGTTTTAAGAACCTGTTCGCAATTGCATTATAAATTAAGAATTAGTGAAATTGTACTATTTAAACAGAATACAAACTTTAATGGGACAGGCCGACGTCCGCTGATATATTTTCTTTCGTTTTCAAAAATCTTAGCGAAATATCTTCTTTGGTTTAAAAGTAAAAAGGCGGCAAAAATACATGGGAAACACGGCAATTTATGACATAAAAGAGTACCATTCGCCTTTAAAAAGATTTGGCGACAATTCTTCAAACTAAAAAGAAATCAGTATTCTAGATGAACATTCTCAAAGCGCTCAATAAAATTCCAAAATGTTCTAAGCAATTACAGAGTAATCCAAAATACTCATGGACATTAGAGATATTTTCAGAATATTATCAGAATGTTCAATCGAATTTGACTCCATTAAAAAAAAAACGAACTAAATTTGCCTGTTTAGATGTTTTATTTTGAAATGTAAAATTATAACACTATGAAAATTGATATTATTTCTTATTTATGATATACAGTTTTAAAAATTCGAAAATTGTGTTAATTGTTCGGCGAGAACAAAAGCGGACTCGGGAATGAGAGAAAAGTCGGTAGTGTTCACAAATAGGATAATGGAAACTCTAAATTTCATGCCATCATTTGTTTGGTCTATTGTGTTCGATGATTGTGTGATTATTTAAAGTGCATAATTTGTAAATTGATAAAATTGAAATATCAGAAGAAAACGTAATATAATTAAAATTGAAGAAAAATTAGCATTCACGGCAAATTTGTTTACAAATAATTCTAGTAACTGGACTCAAGGTTGCCTTCTTGAATTTTCAGTGTACTCAAACAGTTCATGTGACAGCAAATGTTCAAAGCAAACCCAAAAAAGTTCGTGCGCGATTCGTTCTTCACTCAAAGTTAATACTTCCTTGGATTACCTTCCCAAATGTACAAGAAAAAAATTAACACTCAGTGAAATTCCTACAGGAAGCAGTTCTCAAAAAATAGTGACGGTTGAAGAAAGTCAAGTTTCAGATGAAGGAAACGTTGCTGTCAGAGATTCGGATCCAGTTAAATCAAATTCAGATCGAGGTGAATCAATTACAACTCGAAATCGATCAAGTACAGTTCCTGCTAAATCAAGTACTATGTCAAACCAAAGAAATGCAATTTCTATTCGACGAAGTGCAGCATCTGTTGAATCAATTCCGGTTTCGGATGAATCAAATTCACTTGAGAATAAATCAGATAATCTTCCAAATAAATCAAATTCTGTGGCAATGAATTCTCCTTCAGAGAGTTCATTATCAGAATCTTTAGAAAATGTATCTTTGATAGAACGTTTGAAAGGTCTTTTCGTGAAACCTTCAACAAGTGCAAAAACGAATCGCACTTCTCGAAGTTCTCGGAGCATGAATTCTACGAAGGATGGTACAGGCGAAACGAGCTGCATTGAAGGCACTCCACTACCTATAAGTCGATCGTTTTTATGGAAATCTCAAATTAAGCAAAATACATTTGCGAGCAACTTACATTTTAACGCCTCAGAAAAAAGCAACGAAACCAATTTCTCGGAGAAAACTAACGAATCAGTTGAAAATGTTGGAATAAATCAGAAGCAGTTAAGAAAATCGAACGTGACAGGAAGGTAATTTTTCAATCCAATAATAACATTTTTATTTCTATATTTTTACTTCCATAAAGTTTTTTGAAATTTCATACACTCTTTCACTTTTTTTTTGAAAAGTAATTTAAATATTCGTCAAAAAGTGCATATTTCTTAATATTTGAAAATTTATTAAAAATTACTGATATCACTTTCCTTATTTGAACTGTTGAAAGTTGTTTTCGCTTGATTGATACTTGAAAATCTCTGTAGAATGTTCATCATTTTCGATAATAACCTTTTCTTGACCAATTTAAAAAGCAATTTAGTACTAATTAAAAGTTATAGTTCTAAACATTGTTTCTTTTTGCTTGGTTTCAATTTTTAGGGAACAGTTACCACTTTTGAAATCTGGTGTACATCTCCCATCGAATCATCTGAAATCTTTGAAATCTCGTGAAATCCAATGAAATCTTAATAAATCCAATTAAAATCTTTTGAAACTCTTTGAAATCCCACGAAATTATTAAAATTCTATAAAATTCTTTCAGATTTCTCAAGTCAACTAAAATCCTTCACATCCTTTGAAATCTTTAGAATGTGGAAGTTGCATAAGTTTCAGATAATATTTTTTTTAATACTCAATACTAAAAAAGGAAACTTTTGGATAGTCTATTTTTGAGAAAAAAAGTCTTAATGAAGCGTTAAAAACCTTATTCAAACATTTATTTGACCTTATAACACGTCACATTCAGAAATGAAATTCCCTAAAATCACTTGAAATATTCAGAAATCCCATGAAATGCTCTCAAATCTCGTGCAAATTAATAAAAAATCTTTGCCATTTCCTGAAATCCTTTAAAACCTTCGAAATATCTTGAAGTCTCTTAAAATCCTTTGAAGTGCTTTGAAATCTATATAATCCTATGAGATCCCTTAAAAGTCTTCCAAATTCCAAGTATCCTTCAAACCCTATGAAATTCTTTGAAATCTCTTGAAATTGCCTAAGCTTATTAAAGTGTTATAAAATTCTTGGAAATTCTTTCAAATCCAATGAAATTCCTTTACAATTAGATCTTTTAAAACCTCATGAAACTTTCAAGATATTGAGATCCTTTCTAATACGTTAATATCCATTATAGTCATTTAAAATCCCTTGACATTCACTGAAATCCTTTTAAATCACTTGCAATGCCCTAGGATTTCTTGGAATTCGCTTGAAATCTTTTGAAACTCCTTCAAACTACTTGAAATCCCAAAAAATCTTTAAAATGTTAAGAAATGCTTTGAAATTCACTGAAATTCTTGAAAACTTTCAGAATCCCTTAAAATCCTTTGAAATCCTTTGAGGTACTTAAATTTTGTGAAAGTTTTCAGTTGTAGAAAGGAAAACCACTTAATCTAGAAAAAATACGAAATCCTTCAGAAAGTCATTTAAAATTCCTTGATATCCCCTGAAGTCCCTTCAAATCCTTTGAAATCTCTTGAAATCTCTTGAAATCTCTTAACTACTTTGAAATCCTTTTAAATACCTTGAAATATTTGTAAATCCCCTGAAATTCCGTGAAATCTTGATAATAAATAAATAAATCTTAATAGTTAAAAATTTTTGAATTATTTCAGACATCCAGCATTAGACAGCTCTCGATCAGAAGCAACTCAACCTTCCAATGAATCTCTCGAAAAAATAACAACAACCGAGTCAAATAAAAGTTCAAAAGCAGAAGATTCGTCACCAGATAATTCAAAAAAGCCACGAAAAAAAAAACTGTACCCTTTACGAGATCGCTCTCAGCTACTTTCTTTGAGTCCAGCCAGAAGTTTAACTCCATCCCCTAAACGAATAATATTTCCGAAAAGAAGAAAAAACCGAAAATGGCTGAAAATGCAGAACACGCAAAAAACACAAAAAACTCTAAGAACACAAAAAACGCAAAAGACACAGAAACCAGAAAATGACTTGGAGTCATCTGAATCCAGTGCCGAATCAGCGGAAGCTGTGTCAGCTAATCTTCCAACTCAAGATTTGACAAAACGCAAAAAAACTAGGAAAGTAGTGCGGAAAAAGATAGTTATAAAGAAAATTGCGAGTTCTGGTGTTGTGACCGAAGTGGAAAGGAATAGGGTGAGATTTAATGAGACTGAGAACTCGGAAGGGGGCAGAAGTTCGTTCAATGATTTTGAACCAAAGAAAAAAGCTAAGAAGGGTAAAAAAATTTCGAAGAGGATTATTGTCACGACTGGCTTATCTAACGAGTAATATTTTGAAAATATTCTTTTTTGACTTCAAAACATTCTTGTATATTCAAAAAAATACTTTTTTATACTTTTAACTTTTTTCGTAATATTTCATTTTCTTATCATTAATAAGTCTTACATTTTGATGTTTTATTTTTTCCTTACAGAGACAAAAGTTTGGTAAAGAGTGTTGTAAAAAAACTGGGTAAAGCAGAAATGGAATTGAACGTGTCCCGTAAAACGACTCACGTGGTAAGCACTGGAGTGCGGACCATTAATTTATTAAAAGGGATTATAAGAGGCTGTTGGCTTGTCAGTCTCGAGTGGGTTTTGAATTCTCTTGAAAACGGGGATTGGGTCCATCCGGAGCCGTTCGAAATGGCGCATTTTTCAGCCGCTGTGCAGGTACGAAATTTTAATCGAAATTAAACGATTAAAGTACTTGAAAGAAAAATTTTAGGTAGGTCTAGTCGAGTTCAAGTACTCGAAATTTTCGAACTACTAGAAAGTTTTCAGTTTCAAGTACTCGAATCATTTCGAGCTAATCGAAAGATTTCAGTTTCGAGCTACCCGAAAGTTCAAAACTTTCATTTTTTTCTTATGTTAACAAAATGTTTCATAAGATTCGGTTTTGAGTAGGTTTTCGGGTTGCTGATGAACAAATTT
>JAUMHM010000002.1:3877116-3914092 GCA_032362435.1 Melikaiella ostensackeni | reverse complement strand
AAACAGCAAAACTGATTGGACAGTTGGCAACAATTGTTTGCAACCATTGTGGACTAACCCTAAGAAGTTATTTACATCGTGATTCTCTGCGCATATACTCTTGTACGTGTCGGGTTCAGAGATTATATATGCGGTCCTGAGTGTTTACTGACTCGTCGCTCTAAATCCGGTTGAAAGTAGATTCTAATAGCCCCCGTTACTGTGACGACCAGGTCCGATGGCGGCACACTAACGGGGTATGAGTGTATTCACGCAAAGCTTAAACACAGAAAAAAAATTAATTTAAGTGGAAAATTTGGCTTATTTAGAGGTTTAACAAAAAAAAGCATATTGAATTTGAAAATTAAAATGACGTTAAAACATTAAAATAAGCAAACAAAAATACTGGAATTCAGGTAGTAAAGACCTGAAATTAAGACGATACTTTATACTGAAAAGTTAGTGTACGGTTGGAAATGATCTTAAATTAGGCATTTTCCCAACTGAAAAAAAAAACGCATATTTATAATGAAAGTATGGATCCCCTAACCCATCGGATTCGTAAGTCCTAATCTGAAATCACATGAATATAAAGATAATCCTTATTAAATCCTTTTGGATTTTATATAAATATGCAAGTAAAACACTTTGGCTGCACCAAAAACCTCGAAGACTCACTTTTTTATTTGTGTAAACACCGCCGCTATACCATTATATTTCTCGCTCACAACTTGAAATTGAAATACTTTTCGAATTTCTTAGCTCTCACCCCTCAAGTTTTGTTTGAATGCCCAAACACACAAATTTGAATCAATTCTATTAATATTTAGAGGTGGCGCAAATTTTGAGCGTGAATGACTTTAAGCTACTCTTATGGGTCCCAAAGAAAACCCCATAAGTGACAAATTTAAATTTCACGCAATACTGCGGTTTATTTAGGCTTTTAAAATTTTTTTTATAAATAGTTATTAATGGGTAATTCAAGAATACCCAGTTATTTTTCAACTAATTTCCAATTGTTCAAGCAATTTTAATATCTTTAAACATTTGTTTTTTCAGGTAAGTCGCGAAATGAACGTTTTATCTAGACTTTATGAGTTTTTTAATCAATGATAACAATAAGATAATTTGCTAACATAATTTTAGAAATGTTTAAATAATACTTATTTGTTCAAGTATATAGTTTACCTGAAAAAAAGCAGGAAAAACATCTAATTTTACCAAATTTTCGACAGATTTTAATATTTTCAAGTGCTAATTTATTTTCTAAGAATACTTGTAAGTATCTTAACAAATTTAAATTGTTTAAACAATTTTATTTTGTTTAAATCTTTTGTTTTTGCCATTTTTTCTTCGGGGACTCACAAGAGTGACTTAAAGGATTCCCCCTCAAAATTTATGATTGATTCTTATTCTCTGACGAATTCTGAACAATATATTGGAACACGGAAATATTTGAAACATATCATTGCGCTTAAATATTAGATTTACAGGAAGCTGACTTTTTCCCATGTTAAATCAATGGGAAACTTTATGGTCATTGCGCCAATATTATAATATTATCCGATTTGACTCAAATTTGGAGAGATCGTTTTTTTGGACATTCGATCATAACTGGGGGGGGGGGGGGGCAGAGAAATTCTAAAAAACAAATCCACCACGTATAAATAAGAGCTACCCTAGTGCACATGTCCCAGCGCGTTTAAGACTGAGCCATCCTAAAATTCAGTAAGGCGTACTTCTTAATTTTAGGTAACGAAAGTCTTAAATGTTATTTCAGGTTGCCTTCATCTTACTTTCAGAACTGCATATTGAATGTTAGGAGCATAGATTACTCTACTTTAGCCGAGAAGTGCGTATTTCTTATTTAAGATAAGTTAGTGCTGCTTTATTCAAGATAGTCTGTATACTTAAATTTAGTTGCTTTCTCAATTCAAGTCAAATTTGAAATTAAGTCCAATATAACGTTAAGTATTTGTTTTTACTGTGTAAATTGTATATGATTAATTATACTTCAGTCAAAAGAAATCTTAATGGTATTCATAGGCAACCCAACAGATTGGAACAAATCTTTGCTTGCTGTCTCTCCTTTAAAATTTCATAAATATCGAAATGAAATCTACTTTCTTATGAAAATTTTTTGTGTACTAAAGTAGAACACCCAAAAAGTTCACAAATCAAAAATAGACTTCGAAACTACCCACTTCATGGTTCATTAAAGACGAATGTACGATTAAGTATCTTAATCACTTAATGTGACGCCACGCCCTGTCGGTAAAATCAATTCCTTTGTGCTCGTTACCCTGTGGTCAGCAGGCTAACATTGCTGACATAGGCAATTACGGAGTAAAATATTTTTTAGTGCGTAAGTAGAGGAAATTTTGTCGTCGTGATTTTTTCTCAAATATAGAAATTATTTTTACAATTTTATATTAATGTATTGTCGATCGACGACTATTAGGTCAACCGAAAAACATTATAATGGCTCAAATATGAGGTTAGGTTGCCCTGAGTATTCAGACACTCTAACCTCAAATTTTAGCCATTATAATGTTTTTCGTTTGATCTAGAAGTCGTCGATCGACGATACATGAATATAAAATTGTAAACATAATTTCTGCACTTGAGAAAAAATCACGATGACGGAATTTTCCCTACTTACGCGCTAAAAAATATTTTTCTCCGTAATTACGTATGTCGGCCCTCGGGGTAACGAGTATGAGGAAACTGATCTTACCGACAATCTTGGATGCGTGCGTAGTGGCCCGTACGACACCTCGGCTTTTTCCATAATGGTACCAATCACCAGCTCCATTTCCTCTCTTCTCCGCGCGCATTGGTTCAAACTTTCCCGCGAGTTGATTGGCTCACCGTTTAAATGCGCATAGATTTCGACTAATCCGAGGTTCGATATGGAAACGCTCGATACGGACGCCTCCAGTGTCTGCCAAGTGTCAGTCAGGCTGTGTCAGTCGTGCTCCGTTTTGTCAGTGTTGATACAGAATTCGGTGATTAAATTAGCGATAAAGTATTTTTTCTAGTTTTTCTGCGAACTTTAAGCAATTATGTCGGACAAGAAAGGTAACTATAAGAAAGGTTTACGCGTTGCGTCTCGAAATACGAGTTTGTATTCCTTGCGATTGTTTCGTGTTTTGAAGCTCGCGAGTACCATTAACACTTGTCATTTCTGGCAGGAAATCAGTCGTTCGTTTGCGAATTTCACGTCGGGAAAGTAGCGGACGATCACGCGCGATTGATTAGAGTAGCGATTAGGCGAAAATCTCTCACGAGAGTTGATCCCTCAGGAAAATACGAGTTTCGTCCTAGTGACAGATAAATCAATACGGTCCTCTGTGTGGGGAATACAAAATGGCCTCCATTTAAGTACGACTCTAGTCCTTTCGAGCTTTCGCTTTCCTGTCAAACAAAATTTCGGATCTTAGTACCTCCAGACTTTCGCAAATGACGAAATTACCTTTTTTTGTACTCTCGATTATGCAAATTACACTTTTCAAAGTCAGAATTTACAGGTTGACTTTCTCATGAAACCTCTATTAACTTGGATGGGAATGCTAATTAAAAAAAAATTATTCGGATGAAACTTTTTGGGAGTTTCTCACGTAAAAAAATACTAATATATTTATTTTTGAATATAATCAATGTAAAATGTTTCAAAATTCCATTTTTGAATACGCCTCTTTTGTTCCAATTCCCGTACAATAGGGCGGAGCAAAATTTTATGTTTTTATTTCCAGTTACAACAATGGTCAACGGAGTAAAAATGGCTGCTCTTAAGTTTTATTTCAAATTAATTTTAAAAATGAAAAATGCACATTTTACGTTATTTCATGTCAAACAATTTCAGAGGTTGGGTCGGGTAGGAAATTTTTTTATTGCAAATGGACTTATACCCTTTAAACTGTGTACTCATTTTTATAATCAATTTCTACAATGACCTTGAAGATGCGAAAAATCTGTGTTTTTTTGCATTATGCTAACAGTTATTGTCCTTTTACCGACTTCTTATACATCATAAGTATAATTTCACTGGTCAACAAAATGTCACCTATGTATCTATGTATTCAAACACATCATTTCCGAAGTCTTTTTCTGCCCTGAATCGAACGACCACCCAAATTTTCCGATAGTCCTAACAGCTCTCGAGATAATCACGAAAATCTAAGAAAAAACATGAAAAATTAAGGTTTTACGGAAACCGTGATATTTACAAAATAATTAAGTTTTTTAAACTAACCGGTAAAATGTAAAAAAAAACCTTTCTGCCTATTTTTGAAAGTGCATAGAACACTAAAGAGAAGTCGAAAAATTTCGGGTGATGCTTGAAATGAAAGCTTGAACCCTAAGCTTTGACCTTTACTAAAAGAAAATAATTGGACTTTACTGTGAATTTTTCGGGAATTGTCTTTTTACTGCATCCACTCGCATTTGAAAGTGTGGGCTACTGTGCTCCACTCGGAGGGAAAAGCACGGGCTGTAGCGCTCCAGTAAAAAATTAGTTCCCGAGAACTCTACAGTAATGTCCTATTATTTTCTCTTAGGAATGATCAAAGTTTAGGGTTCAAACTTTCATTTCAGCCATTTCCCGACATTTTTCGACTTGGTGTTCTATGCATTTTCAAAAACAGGCAAAAAGTTTTTTCACATTTTACTCCATTCTTATTTTCACTATATTTCAAGAACGTTGAGTGCTAGAATGAAATTTTTTTTTAGTTTTCTTCAGCATTTAAAAATAAATACAATCACCTATCGTTTATTAAAAAAAGTTAATTATTTTTTTAAATATCACGGTTTCCATAAAACCCTAATTTTTCGTGTTTCTTTCTTCGTCTTTTTGTGATCATCTCGAGAACTGTTAAAACTATCGGAAAATTGGAGTGGTTGTTGGATTCAGCGTTAAAAGATGCATGAAAAGCATGTCTCACATGTTTAAAAAAATGGTTGTATATCATTTTGCACAATGATTACAAAATTAAGTCGCAAATATCTTAAATAAGAGCGGATGGAAACAAACGGATGGCAGATTCGAACTCGGCGCAAAAAAGTACTTCAGAAATGATGTGTTTAATTTTATAGATACATAGGTGACATTTTGTTTACAAGTGATTATAAATTATATATCTATTTTAGCATATAGGTTTAATATAAAACTATAATAAAATATTCAGACGATAGGAACTTTCCTTTTTTATTCTTTATCGATCAAAAGAGCAGATTCAAAAATACACATTTCTCATAATTTTAAAGAAAAAAAAATTATTTGTGATCGGTATGTTTAAGAAAAGTTGGGAGCATATACTATGTATATTTCGAACATTATAGAAGATTTCCTACGTTCCTTCAATAGTCTTATGTTAACGACATTAATGGCATTACGGGCACATGAAAAATATTTGAAGGGTAGGTTATATACTTACCCGGCTTCTACTTCTAAATTTTTAGACTTACAACAAAAACATTTTTCAGAAATAAACTTTTAGTTGTAATTTTAAACATTTAGGAGTATACAAACGTTCCATAATGCCCTTTGTTTAATTTCCTAAAGTTTTAACTCGATGTCTCATTTCGTGTGGACATGAGTTATTTAAAAAAATATATCGTTAAGGTAGGAATCGGGTAAGTATGATACGACCTTGCTAATCATAACTTTGTTTACTTATGCCGAACGCAAATAATATTTTTTTCCTTAAAATAGTTGAAATATCAAGAAATGTGCCATTACGCCTTTACCGTAAATATTCATTCTCAAAAACATGTATAACATGTATATTTTTAACTATTTCAGCTATTAAATAGTTTATTTAAAAAAAAAGGTATGTATTGATGAAGTTGGGAATCTTTTTACCGAGAAAATAAGCCATAATGTAAAATTTACTAAATCGTATAATTTTTTAAAAATTTGTGAGAAATTATTTGGAACAAATTTTGACAAAATATAAAATTTGTTAAATAAACCATTTTTGTGTGTATGTTTGTCACCTAGGGCCGAGGATGACTGTACACTCGATGATATCGAATGTCGATATTCAAACTCGACAGTCGGAAACCGGCTGTACTCGGGAAGAAGGTTTTCTGCAGTTTTCCTCTCCCCAGGTCAAACGTCCAGGCAATTGCGAGTATTCTTAATTAAGTTGGATACAGCCGCTCGGTATCACTGGACGTGATAATAGTTCATACAGTAATTCTTATAAGCCCACCTCAGTAAAGTAAAAATTTTCACAGACTTACCTGACAAAGTCGAATTGCCTGGCGATAAAGGTACTTACTAAAGGACTTAAGTAATACTTAAACTGACAACTGTCAGATTTTACCGGGATTTTGAAGTGA
The DNA here is from genome assembly GCA_032362435.1 of Melikaiella ostensackeni. Classification (NCBI taxonomy): domain Eukaryota; kingdom Metazoa; phylum Arthropoda; class Insecta; order Hymenoptera; family Cynipidae; genus Melikaiella; species Melikaiella ostensackeni. Next base: position 3,907,768 of record JAUMHM010000002.1, on the reverse strand, counting down.
AGGTATAGTACAATAGATGTCAAGCACAGTGCCATGGGACTTGAATGAACCAGCCTGTCTATAATAATAATTATCATTATCATTGCCTATAAATCTGTCAAACAATATCATCTCATTTGTAACATTGTGATTTTGGTAAGTGTACTTTCAAATTTCGATGCCTAAACTTAGTTTATCTTCCACAAGAAACTTTAATAAAAACAATTTGTTTAAATTCAAAAACGTGTGGCCATTTCTTGTCACATTTCCGAGCTGCAAAATATTCTTCATATGGGTATTATTTTAAGAATATTTATTATTCTATACGAAGAAATAATTTTTACATGTACCAAGCAATAAGCGAAAGAGGACTAAAAGTCGTGACGATTAAATCATCGTAGGTTAAATAACTAACGAATAGCATTCTAAAATCCTATTTGAGGACGATTTTTTTAAAATCCTGTATTCGGGGTCTTCATAGAGAAATAAGTATCACGATATATTTTCGTAATATAATATCGCTTTTCCTTCATGCATGAATTTTGTTTTTAGTTGCGTACGTGGGGTCAGATTGACCTCACGGAAATAAGGAACAACATATTTTTTATAGCAAGACGCAACCAACTTATTTATTTATTGTAGGTGAAACAATTTCTTAGCCATGCGATGTATTTTATTTACGCCTCTTTCTCGAAAGCCTTTATCTATTTTATTGATAGTAGCAAATATCTCATTTGATATAAAATTTGTATCCGTAATTCAAAGCACTAAGGCTGTTCCTAATCTTAATTTTAAAAACACAAAAATTAGCAATAAAAGTTGCATTTTTTTATTTAATCTTTTGGTTGCGAACGTCTTGCTCTATTAATTACTTCCTCTAGACTTCGTTCGGTGAACTCCTGAAAATCCGCAAATCTCTGGAAGCCAATTTATATAAATCAACCTTTTTAACAAAAGAGCGGAGAAAATTTTTCTTTAAAATTACAAAAGATTGCATTTTCAATCTAACTTTTAAATCATTTTTAGGAATTTTGGAAAATTCGAAACTTTTCTGATCAACTACCTGCGATTGGAAACATTCGAATTTTCTAAACTTGACCAAAAAATTGTTTAGAAGGTTGAAAATTTTCAGAGAAATGTTTTCACCATTATGTATATATATATTTTTTGATTCAGTGGCGAAACTGTATACATGAATAGAATCATTAAGTAGTCAAAAAATCGTGTATGTACAATTGTTTTTCAAGATTAGACCACTCTTTCATCCAAACAGTTTGGCAAAATAAATTCTCCAGAAATATATATCGCATCAATCAAATTAAAAAATGCATTGAGTATTCGAGTTTAAGTCCATGAATGTACTATTTACTTTCATCGAATTGGACGTGCAGTCAATATGTTTAGTGATAAATCAATTAAAAAGTACGATTGAGACAGAATTTATAAAATCTTCGAAGCCGCATCTCTCCAAGACTGTTGATTTTTTCAGAAGCAGTTTTTACAAAATGAACTACACTTCTAAAGTTGGTATTTCTTCTTAAGAAAGACTTTTAACTTTCATCGCTGTAGTCCATGAGAAAAAAGAATTGGCCTTGTATTTTATACAGATAATATTTAATAAGATCCGTAGATATTTCTTGAAGAGTTTATGGAGTCAAGCTGTGGTTATTTGAAGCGAAGTCTAACCCGATTGAGGAGCATACACTTTCTTATATCATTTCGATTCCATTTAGACCTTAAACTTTAGATGTAAGAAATTAGTACTTAAGGAATAAAATCGGTACTTGCGCATACCCTGAGAACGAGCGTGACCTTAGGGTCTCTTTGCCGGAGTAGCCCGGTCTTTTGGTGGTAGAGACTGAAACGAGGATAGCAGCTATACAGTTGTGGCTATCGATATGTTTGCAGCGGACCATTACAAAGACGATTTGATCCAAGTCAGTAGGTGGAGCCTTGGAGACCGGCACTCGCGCAGCCTAAGCCACGTATCTAACATCACCTTCTCTATATATTACCTTAACTCACTACGTGTTTATATATGCCAACATATATATATATATATATATATATATATATATACATGTATATATGTATGTATGCTTATACATACATATACACATAAAAATATACATATATTATCGTTAAATTATGAATAAATTCGAGAGACAATGCACCGTGCGCCTTCCAATTCAAAAAGTCAAAATTTGACACATGTGATGTTGGCCTTGCACCGGTCCTGCAAGGAGACTCATTTCTACTAATGTTGGATTCTTGATTTATTTATTTATATAAAAAAAATACCCTGATGAGAAAAAATAAAAGTGGTGGGGCTCGTATCCCGAACGTTTTCAGGGTAGCCACTGGACCGGGAAATAACAGTGAATTTATTTTCTGACAGGGAATGTTTTTAATTATTAGTTTTAGTATAGAAAAACTTATTGAGTCACTTTGAATGCCTCTTGATTTCATATGAAATAATTTGAGGGTAAACGAGTTCATTTTGAAATTATTTAAAATGGCTACGATTCCAATGGAAAGTTTTACAGTTTGAAGCACTTCAAATTTTTAATCGCTCAATTGAGCGGTTGGGCGCAATAACGGCGTCCTTGCGTTTTTAGAAGTCACTTGTTTTTCAATTGTTTTGTACATAACTTTATGAGAATCAAAGGAAAAACAAGTGAATTCTGAAAATGCGAGAACACTGTTATTGCACCCAACCGGTCAATTGAAAAGATTTATTGTAAAATCTTTTAATTTCTAAGACTTGAGTTTGACACTTTTAATTTTAAGTCTACATTTTTTAATTGTTGAATTCGGAACATTCATTATTTTTAAGTGTGCAATTTTTATATGTTTACTTCAATATTAGGAGTTTATATTGAGTTGCTTCTATTATCCTTAAAAGTAACAACGTAATGATAACGACAGAAATTGTCTTGAAAATGACTTTTACAATCTGAAAGATGAGTCTTCTTGCATAGTTGTAGGGTAATTTAAAATGAAGTTCGTTATTTTATGAGTCACCAACGCCTAATGACTTTTAATTAATTGCGGATGGTTCGGAGATAAAAAGTAGACCTAACAAAACTAATCATATCGTGTAGTAAATTTTATAATATATATCAAAATATTCATCATTGTGCATGTGACTTTTAAATCACATGATTGCCAACACTTTTTGAATCGGAAACGTCGGATGCTATATACCCAAATCAATATGGATGAAGGTATTGATATGGGTTTAACGATCTTTTTATATTAAATCCGTGGTACTGGCTGATTGCTTAATTTGTTCCTTTGTTTAATACCCACTTTGTCCTGCCGATGCGGAATTTTCACACAAAGCAGTCAGTTTTACAATATATTCATTGAGTTATTTTAAAATAATGCTTTTGTTTACATTCATTAAAACGTTGATTAAAATTCGTAAAAATGTATTAAAATTACATTATTTACTTCATTTAAATTTTAACATGAAAATTGTGCATGAGCAGACGCAAGTGGATCGGCAGGGTGAACACGAATGCTGTATCTAAGCTCGTCATATTTAATATTTCTATTAAATAGCGATTCAGTAGCTCACTTTTAACAATAGTGCATGCAACTTTGATCAAACTCATAAGTTTCGCAAACCTTAGTTAAAATTAAAAATAAAGTCATGTTCGTGGAACCTAATAATTAAATTTCACCAATCGGATGTTTGTACTTGAATTATAATTGAAAATTGAATCAGAAAGTATGAAACTTGTGAGCATCAGTGCATGATATAGACAAATTGGTTTGTTCTTGCAACCACTTTAGGGAGTTGATTCTTCACCAGTTAGAATTTTACTGTAGAGCTTGTTACAGCAATTTATAAGGACGTGAAAAAACGTAATATCATGGCTTCTATAATTCAGATAAATAATGAAAAATAAAGAATTACAATGAGATTACGTTTGCTCGCATAGAAGATTTATTTACTAGTTCTCATTCGTACTTTTTGAGATTTTGGTTTGCATGCCTATTTTGTTTAGACGTTATAATATATAAGTTATGGAGCAAACCCCTTTTTGAACTGTTTTTTTTTCTTCATTAAGATTTAAAGTTTTTAAGGAGGTGTTTGCTTTTGCATGAATCTAGTTTTGATAAGTTGCATGTTAAATATTTAAGATCCTATTTTTAGATTTCTATTAATTTCTCGCGCTTCACCATCGTTGATCATGTTTTAATAATAGCAATCAAAGAGGAGAGCTTCACAGTTGAAGTATTAATTCATTTAGAATGTAATTTATGATTGAAGGCGATGGTGAGAAAATGTGAGAATTGCATGTTGCATGTGTTGTTTGCACAGTTTGTAAGGTAATTCACAGATTTTCCTGTATGTTAAACATTAATTGTAGAGTGTGAGAGTCAGTTATTTGATTCGCAACACTTTGCTCATTATAGAAGTAGAATAATTGTGAATTGGTTTAGAGTAGAGTTCTAATGAAGTGATGTTAATTTGGCAATAGTAGAAGTCCACAAACGAAGTCTTATTGCATACTTCTAGATCTGCAGCTATTTCGAAATATTAATATGTTAGTTATTTTTAAAGAATAAAACAGTGAGCAGTATAAAAAGTCAATAAGTGTTTAAGAACAACTTTTTTGGTCCTCAGTTTGTAGTAAGGATCATTCTTTAATAGGGAAATCGTTGGATCAGGAAATACGGGGAAGTGAGTGTAAGTTTATTTTTTCACAGAATTAAAAAAAAAATAGTAAAAAACCCTTTTCCAATTATTTCAAATGTCACTAAATTGATAGAAGGTGAAATATTATACAATTTCAAGAGTAAATAATTATTCATTTCACGCTGAAAGGTAATGTACATTGATATTTTTCAAAAATTTCAAATAGATGTCATATCGTTAATACATTCTAAATCTGAATCTGTTTTGGTAATGAAATATTAATATTTAAGCATTTCATTTAAAGGGATTATTTTTAACGTGAATAAAGTAATGTAAAATAAACGTGTAAGTATAATTTTTCCATTTTGAACTCGAATTTGAATCAATAATTTGTAAATACGCGTTGTGTTGGTGGAGGTGAAGTAGTTTATTCGCAAGTTTCACAATATTGCCTTCTTGTTGTTTCAATAAAGTTGAAAATCTTACACAATCGCGTTTTTATTAAACTTTGATATTTGTTACTCATTTTTTCATTTTCACAAAGGAATTAGTAGTTTTCCACTATCGAATTAGAAACTATTTCAGCTAATCGAATTAGTAATTTTATGCTATTCTTTAGTGGCTCACTTTTCGCTAACTAGATTAGTCGAATTTCACTAATGTAGATTTAGTCGAATGACTCCCGTTTGAATTGGTTTCGATCACTCTGTAGGGAAATATGTAGAAAAAGCAGTGCTTTTCGCCAGTTTTTAAATGACCAATAGTTCCGTATTTATTCAGCATTTTTTAAGTTTCTATGGTTCATTTTTAATGGGAAATTCTAAACTTTGTACTGAAATCATATAAAGATTTGTTGGTGACTAAAAACTTTGAACAATGGTTGCTGTCTTAAGAAACTCTAATAAAATTTATTATATCGAGATTCTGCCATTTTCTCAACATCTTTTATCAAATCACTTAAGCTTTGATTTTTAAAAACAATTTTGAAAATTAAAACCCTTCACTAAAGTGTTTAGGTTATTCCTCGTCACGTTTAACCCTTTTCCAAATCTGTAAAAGTGCACCAAAAAACCTGCAAATGATTTTAGTAAAAATTGCAGAATTCTCCCTTTAACATGAGCCATAGTAACTTGAAAAATGTTGAATAATTTCGAATATATTGGTATTTTAAAAATGGGCAAAAACGCTGTTTTTTTATAAATGTTTCCCTACAGAATGATTTAAGACAATTCAAATAGGGATCATTCGACGCAGATTTGTATACGTTTTAAGACCATATAACTTTGAAAAATTTAGAAATTGTATTAAAGATATGACATCCATTTGTATTTTTGAAAATTTTCAATTTACCCATACTTTCAACAGGGAGTGTAAATCTTCAATATAAAAGATTCTCAAATTGAAACATTAAAAATTGCAATCGTTTAAAATTGTATTGTTTTAAATCAAAAGTCTTTATTACTTCAAAGTCCAAAATTTGCAGCTTTAAAAGCTTGCATTTTTTAATTTTAATGATCCGAAACAATGTTCGCAAACCGAGAAATGACACCGAGAATTTTTCTTCTTGAATTTTAGTGGCTACCCTATTTAAGAAGTGAGAATACAAAGAGAGACACGATGTTTACTATAAATCCAAGTTTCACTCTTGCTTTGTTACATGTCATCTTTTTATGTTAAGGACATTAAACGTGCTTAGAAGTTGTTCTGAAAGAAATTAATTTAATTAATGTAAACGTTATAAATAAAAATTTAAAGTATTTTTTGACTTTCGTTATTTTACTCATGGATATTTTCGCCAAAAATACTCTATTATAATTAAAATAATATTAAATTCTTGAGTCACTAATAATTAAAAATCCGTGATAACTGACATAAGTTGCACGACTTTGAAATTTGAAAAATTTTAGAACTCTACTCTGGCTTCACAGGAATCTCTTGTGTATCTGTGCATGTGCATGGTTAAGAACATGTATACTGTTAATAGTGAGCTTAATTAAGATAGAAGTTAATAAGAAATGAGAAAAATTGTGAAGTGTACCAGGCAATGTCTTCTTTGTTTGGACCAAGTGACGGAGAGCTGCGTTCTCTAATAAAAAAGTCCAGCCTCGAATATTCGAACATTCTCAGTTACTAGGTTCACATCGGAGACGCGAGTGTTCCACCGAAGCATTTCAATATGTTCCTAACTCGTAGAGAAAACAGGCACGCAACTTCTCGACTTTGTGAGATACATCACAATTTGTCTTGAAAACCATTGCTTGCCTTTCGAGTGCGAAAATTGTCTAATTTGAAAAGGCAAATCAATTAGGTCGAATGCTTATTATGGGACAAATTGAAAGTAGGGCAATTTTCACTCATTCAGTAACGTCAAACTTGAAACTAGCATTAACATATTCGATCGTTATTAAATTCGATGATTGTTTGCACCGTGGCACTGACACATGATCTTAATCACCCAGCGCCCTCTTATCTCCAGATTCACTAATTCATCAAATTTGAAGTAGTTCTTTGGGTTGAGGCGGCGTTTGGTTCTTATGGACAAATTTGGTGTGGGCTGACATCTATGTTAGATTACAACATGTCCATTCGTTGCTGCTAGGCTTGAGCAAATATCGTACGCTAAGTAAAAGGCCCTAATAATAACAAGAAGAAACAAAAACAATCTTGAAGAGAAACTCGAAAAAGTAAAAAAGCTTCTTAATTTAGGCATGTTTTGCTTTGCGTACTTTGATTGCTACAGCACAGTGTGTAATTTGGTTTACTAAACCATTGGGCGGTTTGCATCGATAGATTTTTACTACTGAAAGCATGAAAGCACACATGAATGCACTCCTCCAAAGAAGCTGTATGACTGCGAGACTTACAGACCGCCCAATCTGCGATTATATATCATGCAATTATAAAGAACTTATAATCATGTTTGACCTTTATTTATTGGATATTTTCAGAAATTTGTGGTTTGCTGAATCTTGTCACAACTTTTTTTATGTGTGAAGCACACGCGCGCAGGCATAGATCCGAGGCAAAGAGAGGGAAAGTCCTTAAATTCCATGTATTAAAAGTTTGTGCCAAGGGGTGTCCAACCCCGTTGATCTAGTGCGCATGCGCTCGTGTGTTCGCGCGCGTGTGTGTACATATATACTTATTCATCGTACCACTGTACTCATTGTATAAATTACACATTCACCGCTCGAACACAACTTCTCGGCCAATCTCTTGAACTGTATTGAATTTTGTCTTGTTAAAACGTACCACTTAATCGAATCATCATTAATTGGCTTGTTTTATCATCACTTTCGAACCGATTATTACTTCTTACATTTGGCTTTATTTTAGCTCAGTTTTACAATTCTTTCCTCACCCAATCGAATCCGAGAGTAGTTTCTGCACTAACCCTTCGGGAGGTTTACAATTCTCCTACAAATAAAGTAAGAGATCACTTGATTCAAGTTGGTTGTTTCAATTTCCAAATAACTCACAATTTTTTAAAGCTAGGAAATTTTTTCTCCATCTATTCTCGGGTACGATTGTTAGACAGTGTAATTGGCTTTTACCTTGATTGCGTAATGCTATTTGCTTTGAGATCAGTTTTGTATTATACCTTAGTTTTAGAATTGAAGGTAGGTCAGATTCATGTGAGTTTCATGCGAGAATAGTTTGATCCACTTTCAAGGTTCATCGTTGAGTATAACAGTTTTTGATTTCTTAGTGTAATTTGATTAATCGTGCACGTTTGACACTCGGTGTTTCCGACAATGCATAAGTAGAGTTGCAAGGTTGCCATGGTTTTAGGCTGCCAATATTGTTCATTTGTTCAGGTTTACACATCCTAAACTTCATCACTGAAATTTTCTCTATTCTACCGTGTTTCGAGAATAGTTGATTGATAATTAATATGGTGATAAATATTTTAGTTACGGCTTGTAGGTGAATTTAGAAATCAACACTGAAATATTCGAAACAAAATTTTTACTCTTGTAAGTGTAAAGTTTCAGAGTGAGTATAAGACGTCAAAAGATGGAAAACTGAAACTCCGTGACTTGTTTGGCACCCAAATTGAGTGGCAAATTTGCATCAGTAGATCTGTTGATTTCTTACTTAAATTTATCTTTATCCTGTATCTGATGTTTTCAAGTCGCTTGATTTCGGAAGATAGAGAAATGTACTGCACTGATTGTGTAAACCTAAACTATTCTCACATGTGACTCGCATCAGCGTGTACGTGTTTTTCGAAAAACAATCGAATCCAGGTCGCATCGTGTGTAAAAGTCTTAACTTGTCTACTTCCAATAACCAGCATGTAGGACACAATCGGCTGATTTTCGAAATCACGTAAACGTTTCTATGCTACGGCTCGAATCGCACCGACCGCGTTTACACAGAAATTGCTGTTAGTCAAAAATATGACTCGATTGAGTTTTTATTACAATTGTACCTTCGAGAAACTTGAATGTATGTCGTAGACGCACGAGGTGCAAGAAGGGCAATATATCAATCTTTCGATTATTTAATTTCACCATTATTTAGTGACTAACATTGTTTGAGCTTCAATTAGTATCTTGATTAAAAGTGGTGTACGTCATGTGTAAGATATACTTGGGTGTGGGAGTACCATTCGTGGTATTGAAACGTCTCAAATGTCCAGAGTCTCCGAGCAATTGATGTATTTTATTGAAAAAATGTGAAAATAACATTGAAAAGTCTAAGCCTCGAAGCTTGACAGATGAAGTTCCAGAATTAATTTATCTTGGAAATGGATTAAAATTTATAAGATATTGGATGTTTGAAACGGCTTTGAAGCGGCAAGGCGTCCTGCCTTTCGAGTAATCGAATTGCAGCACGCGATGCATGCTATTGGCTATGGTACTAGGTACCTTTGGCTGAGGTTAAACGTTTCAATTTTCAAATTTTAGATGATAGACGTTGCTAATTGTGTTTCAGCATATCCGGTGGCTCCTCATCCTCCAACAGGTTTCGTTCCTGCTCAGGCGCAACCAACTACCTATGGCGGTTAGTTACATTTAAACAAATGCTGATAGCAGTTGATGTGTAGCATCTAAGATGTATTTTTTTAAAGATCTAACGTCAACTGGAGTAAGCCGCTAGATTATCATATCTTCATATATCTCAATGCTTTAACATTCCTTTTAAAAGTTGGTTCTATTATATATACCATCCGTAATGTGCATGTCAAATACTACCTTGTAAAACAAAATCAGCTTCAAAAAAATGTTAATACAACGTAACATATGAATTTTAAAATTGAGCAACTTGCCCTGGTTGAAGCGACACATTTTTATTCACGGTAACTGGTTAAATTTTTTAATAATCAATATAAATCACAGTTGCAGGTGCCTCGCCCTACGGCGTCTTTCCCAATCAGCCACAGCTGTATGCGACGCAAGGACCTCCGCCGCCCACGTATGACCAAACTCTTACACATCCAATGGTAAGATCATTTTCCATCATACATATACTAACTCTTTTGTAAATTCTTCTCCTATGCTGTCAAAATGCGGACTGGTCGAGTCTGCGAAGATTTTTTTATTTTTTATTTGATCATTTGGAACCTTCCAATTCATTAAAAATCTACTCAGACTTTACCGGCCCGATTTACCATAAGGCCAAGAAATATGTATGGATGTCCGTTAGGTAGAAAAGCTCAGATTTCGGAATCGAGTCATTCTCAAAATCATGCACTCGAATCGCATTTAAAGTTTTTGGGTGGCATAAGCACTTATGCTATATTTTTTCTTCAACCCCAAAATATACCATCCCTGGTTGCTTCTGATATATGAGCATAGTGTTGAATAATTAAGCATAGCCCCAAGTCTCACCCCCCACTGAAAACCGGAAATGGCTATTTTTTATGCTGCGACAACTTCAAATGTGAATATCTCATTTGCTCAGATTTTCGAGCCCTTTATTTTCAATTAATATTAGTGAGAGAATTAAACCTATGTATAGAACATTTTTCAGCACTTATAAAATATGAAAGATTGAAGTTTATTGTAAAAGTAGCTCCATATATATTTGCTGATCAAATCCTCAGTATTGAGGATTGGATATTTATTGTGTTTGTTTCTAGATGTATCAGCCGATGTACGGACAAGGATATCCAGGAGGATACTTAACTGGTTACCCAACCGCTTATGGTCCTCTGCAATATTATCCGCCACTAGCAGCTGCGGCTTACTATCCTGCGGCTGCCATGCAGCCTGCGCCAGTCAGACCCACGCTTATGGTACCCGTAAGTATTAATTTATTATTTATTTGTTACTTGAAGTTTCAAAAATAAAACTTTCTTGCAAAGTTTCTAATATTGTTGAACTATTTTTCTATTTCTAATTTACATATCCATTATACCGTTTCACATGGGGATTTCGGATTATGTATCCTTTGCAAGAAAGTATATGCCTTATCGATTTTTGGTATCGCTAAAGTTGTCTTTATTCAGTAAGAAAGCGGCACATCATGTCTGGTTCGCTGAATAGAAGCAATACTTTACATCTGATCAGTTGTCACAGATTGTCACTTATTAACGTATTTAAAAATTTAGCAACAATTACGCTTATTTTAGAAATTTTTCACTTTTTTAAAACCTTTTTTCAAGTGATAAAGTAAAATTTTATTCAAGGCCATGTGAGGGTAACCTCAAAACATTTTTTTTACATTTTTCTTCCAACCAACTTATGTTTACACAAAATGCGATATCCAGTTGAAAATTTGGGAAACTAAATAAAAAGCACTAAGGAACGTTTGTGTGGTCCTAAACTTTTATAATCATAAAAAAACAAGAAAAAATTTGTTAGAAAAAACTTTTTTTATAGTTATAAAAATATAGGACAAAACAAATGTTCCTTAGTGCTTTTTATTTTATGAAAATTTAAATTTTATAAAGCTGGGGGGAGATTTTTCTCACAAAGAAATCATTGTCAGTCCACTTTTTTACTCAAAGGTATTTCGAAGGAGAAAACCTCAGCTTTCTTTTGAGTCTAAAATAAAACAAAAAAAAGTGGTCAGAAGTTGAAAAAAGTGAAATTTTTTCTTGACCTTCATTTTTGAAGGTGAAATATTTATTTTTTCAAAAAATGCTTGTTTTTAGTGAAAAGGACGTGAAAAATTCTATCGAAACTGTAGAAGTTCAAATTTTTTTTTTGCTTATATTAAAAGAGTTTTAAATCACCGAAACAGGTGATATCCTCAAAAAAACTACTTAACGCGAAAAGGGCGCGAAAAATGCTATCGAAACTGCATGAGGCACAATTTTGTTTTATCGGTATTAAAAGAGTTATAAGTCGCTGTATTCGATGGTATAGCCAGAAAACCCCAAAAATATCACCCCCTCCCTCTCGGTAAATATTTGTCCTAATGGCAAATTTTTTTCCATAAATTTTTATTCAGTAGGACTAAACTTTGCCGAAGTTTGAGTCCGATCGGAGAATTTAGGTTTTTTACGCGTGGTCTATTTATTTCACCATATTATTGCATATCGGTATTTTTGAAATCCCTGTAACAAAACAATTTTTCTGAACCAGAATGGATTTGATGGGACTCGATTCGATGGAATTTCGCAGCAGGTCCTTCCTCCGCCACCACCAGGTGTAGCTGCAAATGCGGCACAATTAGCAGCAATGGCAGGCCACAGTGTCGCTCTCTCGCAAAAGAAAGGCTCGTTTCTTGGAGGAGGAACAGAGGGTGGTTACACCTTTTGGTAAACCAAGCGCTCAACGCGAACCGTTATGTTATCACAGGCATTGTTGTTGAGATCCGTGTAGGCAAAAGTCAACTGTCTTAGAGTTTATTCTATTCCGTCAGACGCAATCTCCCGACAGCGTGCGTCTGAGTGTATGGACCGTCCGAAAGGTATCTGGAACGTAACTACTGCACGCCTATTTTCATTTGTTACCAAATATCCAGAAGAGAACGACGACGCGCGGGGCAACACAATTCTGTCGGTAGAGATTGAATAAATAACAAAAAAAAAACGAAAACAAAGAAAAAGAATCTAGAAAGGAAAACAAAAACAAGAAAGAAAAAAAAAGAATTAGGAACTTTCTCCTTACTATTATTTTTCGTCAGTCTATAGATTCTGCGGGGCGGACAGTCTGTACATTTAGAACTTTTTTGTAAAATTTTTTGGAAAATAATTTTGTAGAAGCGAAAGACTAACGCGCTAATTCAGTATTAAAATTTGAAGAATGCAAATGCAAGAATAACTAGCGATTTCTCTGGAACGAACGGAAAGGACGGGATCCGTTCTGTGGAAATCGCAGGCATTGCTATTATCAGTCGTATTCGTTGAAAGGGAATATTAGGGAGGAAGAGTGTGTGAGAGTGAGTGTGAGTGAGAGTGAAATTAGCTCGCAAAATGTTATTGTTTTAAAAGTTAAAAGAGTGAATTCGCCTGCAGGGATCGATAATCGAAGTGTGTTCGAAGCCTTTTTTAAGCGCAACTACTTGGCAGGGTGACCTTATGACTCAAACTATTTACGCCAATGTAGTCACAGCATTTAGACTGCTATCGAAAATACTCTTCGTTCTTCTTCAACTTCTTCATCTTCGTTCTTCTCTTTACCATCTTTCTTTCTTCTTCATATTTTCCGTTCTTCTCCTACTTCTTGTTTTCCTTTTCTGTTTCCTCATTTAAAAAAAAATAATAATTTTCCAATCAACTCAGTGGGCAGCCCCGAATACTAGATCAAATTATGTGAGCGATACTAAAGTTCCAGAAATTTGGGAACCAACTTGAGATATTCTAACCTTTTATTTTTAAATTGTTGAATTTTGAAGGCTTTTAATTTCGAGGGCTTAAGAAGAATCGTCTAATTTTCGATTTTAAAACGTTAATATTTATACATTTTTAAATACAGACGGGTTTAAAAAAAGAAAATTTTATTTTCGAGCGCTTTTAAAATGTGAAGCATTTATAATTCAATCATAAAACTTTTTTCCAAATTAAAGCAATTCATTATCTCGTGCGAAAAGAATTGTCTCGGTGATTCCCTCATTTTTCGATCTTTATGGCGCTTGATTTTTTATATTCTCTTTTTTTTATTTAAAAGTACGCATTTCCAAAAACCAGTAGTCTTTCTTGAAGATTTTTTTTACGCTAGATGGACTAAGGAGGTTTTTATCTAATCGAAAGATTTTTGCTCGCAGTGATCATTTAATTTAAAGAAAAAAATCACGACTCGACGTTCAGCGGTCGCCATAGCAAAGAGTCGACAATAAAATTCGACGTAGAGTTCGGTTTTCGATTTTCTGATAGTTTGTCAGTCGCGGGGATCGCTTAAGGCCGAGTCTGAAACGGTAACGAGTGAGTGCTTCGACTTGTTAAAGTACAAAATGATTGAACGACTATAGCCAAAACTGTCGGAAGCGTTGTGAGAAACTCTGAGAGCATCCATAGTTAATCTGTAATCAAGTTATACCATCCGCACAGATAGTTTATTGGAGGAATCTGCTGTAATTTGAAAAACGCGCACTTTCGAGAAAATCCAATGGGGCATAACGCTTGCCCAGATGCTCGAAATCAGAGTCAAAAAAAAGATTTGCATACAATTTATCACCTGGAAAAATCAAATACTGTAGGTCGATAAATCGGACTTCGATTACTCGATTTAAAAAGTGATAAATCTCAACCTACCAATTTAGACATTATCGAATATTGATTGGAGATTAAAATTGAACTTAAATTTACTCTTCCTCGATCCCGAAAAAATCGAACTTCGATTAATCAATTAGAGCAAGAAGAAAAATATAAAATGGTTAACTCTCAACAGACCCTGAAGAAATCAGGTAGGTATTTGATTGCACCAACACTCAATTGAACCAAAGACTGATGTTCGAAAGATTGATATTCGACGATTCTTTTAGAGCTCACAAAAATATATACTCAATAAATTATTTTGGTACAAATGGTCTTTGGTTCAATCAAGTGTTAGTGCAATCAAATACCTACCAAGAAATCAGTCTAAATTCAATTGTTCGTCGACCTCTAGAACTGGAACCGCTTGCCTCGATTTATGATTCGACCAGCATAATAAAAGTCGGGTCAGTCAAGTGATGCAATATCGAAATGCACATATCGGTACTTATGATATCGATAATATCGAATATGAAAATGTCGATATCGGTGTGAACTATGTGTATTTCAGTATTTTCGAAGTTCAAAATACATGAGGGAGAGAAAATTTCGATATACCTTATTGAAATATATTGGGATATGAAATATCGACATTGCATAACTAGAGTCGACTGTGAGTTGTGTGGGGCAGGCGCGTAATAAGAATGATTTTAGTCAAGAAATTCGATCATAATTTTATTGTTCTTCAAAAATGTTCAAGTGTCAAGGTGACTCGTCTCAATTTTCGTCGAATTGCGAAGCTCAGTGCAATAACGAGAAAGGCAAAATTGATCAATTACAACGTCAATTCGACGAAGTTTGTCGCAAACGACTGATTTTTTTTATATTAGGATCTCTAGTATTAGGTATGCGATTAAAAACTTGAAAATCGATTGGAACCACCTTGAAAATCGGTTTCAGTTTCTACAAAATGGAAAACGATCAATTTTTCTTAAAACTTATTTTTATTTTTTTTCTTGAATAGAAAAATCAACTATTTTCCGACTAATTCTTGTTTTAAATTTGTAATAATAAAATATCAAAAAATCATGTTGTCCAATTTTGGTGATGCTTTTTGTTCCTTTTTTTGGGTAATTATCTAATGAGGAGAGAATTGTAATGAAGAATTGCCAAGTCGTCAGCTTCGTAAATAATAAAATCATTTAACGTTTCAACTCGCCATGCTCCATTTCCTCCCGTTATACGTAGGATTTTTATATCGATAACGATCTACATCGAACGCTCTATCAATTGTAATGACTCGGCGAGTTTGTATCATCGAATGACAAACCCGGTGCGCTTCAAGTTTACAAATTTCGGTATCAAGTACATTTCTCAGCAGGATCTATTTGGAGTAATATAGAAGTTATTTTTTTAAGAATTTTAGTAAGTTTTTATTAATTGTAAGAGTGAAGATTAGGCATCCAACGGAATCACTTTTAGATGTTTCTCAGCTAAATTATTGGAATTATATGGTCTTCAATTATAAAAGAATTAGATTTTGAAAGCACCGAAATTCAGAACTCTATAGCTTCTGCTGAAAAGTGAAACGCCACGCTATTTACGTAATGGTAATATTTTTTTGTGACATTGTATTCTACGAATGGTCTAAATGCTTGACCATTTTCACGATACTTGAGTTTTGGTAATGACCTTGCACCGAGACATAAAAAGGTCTTTTTGCGGCAGCTACGAGTTTTTGTACAAGAATGCGAATCGAATTATTTCTCCTGAACTACTTTTTACTTCGATTCATCTCTTGCCGTAGAACTTTTGTTTTCACGGGAACCCGATATCGTTACGATAAATCTTCTTAAATAAAATTGTTTGCGATCTGCGACGAGGGAGGGGAGGGAGGGAGTTTTATATCAAGAAAAAGCGTGCAATAAACGATATGTCTATTGTAACAATAAACTAATTGTATTAATTACAATGATACATACGTTGTTAAGCTGAACACTGTACCGACGTCGAGATCCGGTATAACGGTTAATAAATATCATGACCATGCACTCTTTAAGTTCCGCTATCTCTGAGCTTTCTTTAGCCCATGATCATTATCTATGATTTCCTGGATCCTGAGACTTCTGTGGTATATTTATTATTTAACAAAAGATATTCGAGAAAGTTATCTTTAGTCAATTGTAAAATGTACACTGGGAAAAATTGCTATTTAATCAATGGGCCGCACTAACGCCCTCTTTCAAAAGCAGATCTTATTGATGCAATTGTATGTACTATAATTCAAATGTTATTATATGTTATACATTATCAATATACACTTAAGTATCAATTTATGGTAGGTTTCGGACATGGCCTACAGTGGCCTTTCCATAAACCGATCAAAGGTCCAACGTAAACAGTCAGGGCCGTGTGAACCATTTTCAGTAGGAATACATCGTCGGGTTAACGTTATATCATGCCTATTTAGAAGATAAGGCAAGAAGATCGTATTCAGAAAAAATGGCAAGACCGTGCCAGTTCAGGAACGGAGGCAAGAAGGTGCCAGTTCAGAAAAAGAGGCAAGAACATGCCTATTCAGAGATGAATTTTTGTAACCCGTTTTGGAGTTGGTAGCACTGGCAGTATTTAAGAAAAAATCATTTTAAAAATGATTTTCTCTTTCTCCATCGTGTCGCGCAAAATACACTTAATATATAAGAAAGCTAAAATAAAGGTTCCTTTGGCTTACATTCTATATTAATAATGAATTAATTAATTAATCCTTTACTCGATAACGAATATCTAACTCTGATCTGCGTTAACATTGATAACCCACATTTTTAAAATATTGTCATAGTTGCATATAAATTCAATATTCGGATAAATATTCATTTCATTTCGTTCACTGTAGAAATTTTGATTTTAGTCTAAAATGAGCATCGGATGTGTGAATTGTCGATTTGAATGCCAAAGAACAATTACGATCGAAACACGCACAAAATTGTTTAAAGATTTCTGGGAAATTGAACATCACAATAGACCATGGGATCACCTAGCTTGAATGGTTATTACGTGCGCGAAAGACGATGTCGAATGTAATATGAACACTACAAACCAACGACCAAATCAATGTCAATTTTTCCTTATTATGCCTACACGAAAAACCAAAGTATGCCGTGAGATGTTTATGCAGACTATTGGTAAGTAAAATAACGAAATCTTGTCATATTGAAAAATTAACAGAAACATTAAGGTCTGTGCATGCTCCACGCACCCATTGCTACAGTAATTGTCGTCAAAAATATAAATAACTTACAGCCAGTCGAATCACTCGAATTTTTTAGTTAGCGAATTACGACTTTGAAAGTATGAAAAACAGTTGTTTTTCATTCGTCAAAATGTAAATTGTTATTTTACATTACTTTGTAATTAACGATCCCAACAAAAGTTGGAAAGTAATACTGCTATTGCATTGAGCATTAGGGCATTTTTTGCTCAATTTAGAATTTTTTTAAAATGTGCGAAAAATGTTTTTTTTTTTTGATTGAGTCATAATATGCACACATTTTGGAAAAAGTTGAATATGTCGCATCTGGAATTTCTTCAGCTTGAACCAAAGAAAGATGTTATCACTTTGCTTTTTCAGAAAAAAAAATCATGATTTAGGAATTTCGGGAATTTGGGATTTTGCATCGAAACTGCGATTTTGGAACGTTTTAAAGACCACGAAAAAAATGTTATTCCATGAAAGCAAAATAATAACATGTTTCTTTGGTTCATGCTGAAGAAATTTCAGGTTCGACATATTCAAATTTTTCCAAAAAAGCGTCTATGTAACATCCAAAAAAATAGTATATTGTGCTACAAGTGCGAAAAGCAGGCAGTTCCACGCGTGTGAAGTTTGCTGCATGAGCCAGAGGCAAATCAAAGTGAAGTTGTAGGCGATTTGGAGGCGAGACGTAAACGACCCGAAGGT
The DNA here is from genome assembly GCA_032362435.1 of Melikaiella ostensackeni. Lineage (NCBI taxonomy): Eukaryota > Metazoa > Arthropoda > Insecta > Hymenoptera > Cynipidae > Melikaiella > Melikaiella ostensackeni. Next base: position 3,889,591 of record JAUMHM010000002.1, on the reverse strand, counting down.
GAGTCGATGGCAAGTACTTTCCAAGAGTTGTAACTGCTTACTTTCAGCACCTATTGCACACGATATTTTTTGTAACAAATATAGAAACTTTACAAATTTCGGTAAATTTATAAATTACCGAAAATTTAAGATATCCAAAACTTTTCGGAAGAAATCCAAAATTTTCCGTTAACTTATGGAAAATTTTATAAATTACCTGAATTTTCAGGTATCTAAAGATTTTCAGTAATTTATCAGTAATTTATGGTAACTTATCGCTTCGAGTTGGTCCAATCACTATTCACTACTTGCAATTAATCTGTCAAGCATCAACTCATAATGAAGTAAGGTTATGATACCGACAGCCTTGGATAGTAATTTTAAATCGAAATGTGCAAGCGCAACAGCTAGAAAAAGTAATCTTGCTCAAAGTGCACAAGCGCAGGATCTAGAAAAAGTAAGCTTATTTAAAGAGCACAAGCGCAGCAGCTAGATAAAGTCTTTTTGTAACTGCTTTTTACCACGGTTTCAAAAGTGGTCACTTCTCGCACGCTGCACATGCCTCGAAAATCGAACATTCCGTGCATGCGTTACAGAGAAACATTTTTTTTACATTTCCAAAAAATTCTAAATCGGAAAATTATTCTTTTCTTAATTTTTTAACCAATAGGAACATTTTTTTGAATTTTCAAATAAAAAAGCTCAAACGATTCAATTAATTTTAGCATTTTCACTCCGACCTATTGAGCATGTACACTCCACAACTTTCATTTTGAAAAAAGCGCATATCACTTGTTTTATATATTGTGGTTACTTCGTGGAACTTTTTATTTTCCGTGCATTTATAATATATCTACAATTATGATCTAAATAGCATTTTTATATATAAATTGGTATCAGTAAAAGTTAGCTAGAGACTATCACAAAAAAGCAACAATTTACAGTTGGACAATTTATCGAAGCCGATATGCGTGGCAGGCATAAAACTAGACCTAATAAAACATCAACAATGGTGGAAAATAGCGTTTATGAACATATTGCTATATTTGACTGAGTTGAGTCCCATTACTGTAGAAAGAGTTCAACCAGGCAGTATTTGGATGAAAATTTAAATATTAATAAAATGTACGATAAGTATAAAGAGTAGGCGACTAAAAGAAAAGACGAAAATGTTGTTTCTGAATTTCGATATAGATACATTTTCAGTATTGAATATAATTTATTCTTTCATAAGCCAAAGAAGGACCAATTCGACGAATGTGCAGCGTTCGAATTTCTGCCTGGCAAAAAACCCGTCAAAATGGAAGATGCGCGTAATAATCTTATAAAGAAAAAATATTTTGCGGACGAATGAATATCAGCAGACAAAGAAGTGGCAAAAGGAGATGATGCTATATGCACTGCTTCATTCGATTTGCAAAAAGTTAAAACCGCTCCTCGCTCAAAAGCATCAATCATGTATTATAAAAGGAAAATTTCTATTTATAATTTAACGATTTTTGATTTGGATACGAAAGAAGGACATTGCAATGTATGGAATGAGACTGATGCTAAGAGAGGAGTAAATGAAGTTGGAAGCTGTTTTTGGCGCTTTATTACAGCAAAAGTTCAAACTGGCACTAAGGAATTTCATTTTTATAGTGATAATAATTGTGGCGGACAAAACCGAAACAGCATACTAAATTCAATATACATCAAAGCAGCTGTTGATTTTAACGTGACAATCTAACACAGGTTTATAACTTTTAATAGGTTTAATTTTTATTGGTCGTCAATCGTTAGAATATTTTAAAAACTATAAAAGATTTTACTTGAGCTAATTTTTTTTACTAAGCTTAAAATAAAATAAATATTTTATTTATTTATTAGAAATTACGTTTCAGTACAGTTCGTCAATCTATATTACTTTGCTCATGCACTACAGTTTCAATTGCATAATTATAATTTTACAAAAGATGAATTGTTCATATTAATCGTATTACTTTTAAAATTATTACTTTAAAAAAATTATTTTAAGAATTTGTAATTTATGAAGAAACCTTTTTTTCTAGATATCTAGTCAAAGGATATACACAGACTGATGAGGACAATGCATTCCGCAATTGAGATGCGAAAAATGAAGACCCGAAATATGTTGTTCACGAAATGCAAAAAAATGAATTTTTTTATTTCTCGAAACTGTCGGACAAAAAAATAAAGCACAAAATCAATATTTCAACTGTGAGCGAAATAAAATTTCATCCAAATAAGCAAATCGAACTTACATATAACTACGACAATATTACAAAAATGTCCGTTATCGATTTCAACGCAGATCAAGAATTAGATATTCGTTATGAACATAAAACATCGTTTGACGAAAACAGAAACAAAAAACCTGCAGGAGGTGATTAGTAAAGGATTAATACCTTCGGAGTACCATTACTTTTATAATGATTTATTAAACTAGAATAATATATCCAAAGAAACCTTTATTAGCTTTCTCATTGATTAAGTGCATTTTGCGCGACATAATGGAGAAAGAGAAAATCATTTTTTCTTTAAATGATTTTTTTAATACTGCCAGTGCTACCAACTTAAGTTCGAGTAACAATAATTCATTTCTGAATAGGCACGTTCTTGTCTCTTTTTCTGAACTGGCACCTTCTTGGCTATTTTTCTGAAGCGGCACCTTCTTGCCTCCATTCCTGAACTGGCACGTTCTTGCCACTTTTTCTGAATAGGCACCTTCTTGCCTCATCTTCTGAATATGCACGATATTGCGCTAACCCGACGACGCAATATTAATTAATTGAATTGTGTACAAATGTAAATTTTTGTTATCATAAAGAATGAATCCTTTTTAATAATTAAGACTAATTAATGAAAAGAGAATTTTCCGCTAGTATTTAAAAATAAATGTGAAATATTCACGCGAGTGTCCGAACTGCCCACTTTGTGACTACTTAATCTGACTTAACTGCTCAACTCCGCAGCCCTCACAGCGCCTCTTTCGACCACTTCAACCCCCTCATCCACGACCGAGATTCTAGAAATGGCATAAACCGAGCTTCCATAAATCGAGACTTCAGTGTACTATAAAATTCATAGCATCATTTGAACCGAAATGAATCATTATTGTTTCATTGAATAGTCATTTGAATAAATAGCATTTGCTTTTGAACGAGAGTGATAGTGCCGCCCATTGATTTAGTAACATTTTTTCTCATTGTAGGTAAATTAAGTTCTTAAACTGAAATTGATGAATTTGAGCTTTCAAATAAATCTTCTGGTAAAAAAAGGTTCACTCAAATTAAAATTATACATTTACATCGTAAAGTATATTTTCAGAAGACTCACTTTTGTCCCTTGGTTCTGTTATTTTAATCTAAGTTATATTTTTACGATGATTATTTATCGTACTTTCCACTCGAGAGTACGTTTTTCATCGTTTTTTCTAGAGAAGGCAACATGTCACAATATGTATCTACACAAGACGTAGCGCACTTTTCGAAATCGTTGCTGAACTTGTCGACGTCATTTTGAGAGGGTGATGGTCCCATTTTATCCCGCACCCTGTCGTTACAGTCCATCACGCATCTTTGCAATCGATTCTATGTAAGTGAGATTAAAAAACAGATTGATTTAGTCTTGGAAATTGCTCTTTGGAGAAGCATTAGTTTTTTACAGATAAAGAATAAGAACCTGGACTCTTTCTATTTCCTCTGTGATGTATTGCTGAGCGTTGTTCAACGCAGAGCCGCAGTTTTCGACGCAGTTGGCGACTCTATGAACACTGTAGCTCTCGTTATCATAACACGTTGCTGCACATCTGTGCATATCCGCCTAGAAATTAATCAATTAATGAATTAATTAGGTTTTAAAACATCTTTTGAGATGACACTTGTGGTTTTTTAAATAATTAGATTATTTATTCGTTATTTAGTACATTTTAATTCAGGGTTGCTACATAATGTCAATGTCAAATTACCAGGCTTTTTCTAGGCCATTTTTTCAACTTTTAGATCTTATACTTATAATATTAGAACCCCATTCCTGAAAAACTAGGGAGTTTTACAGGAGACGAAAAAATATTACAGAAGAATACTCACATAAAAAGAAATTAATTAAAATCTAATTTAAAAATTTAAGGGTTTCAAATTGGGGATTTTTTTCAATTTCTAAAATCCAATTTAGGTCAATGAATTTCACAGTAAAAATCTTCAGAACTTAACATTTTATTCCATTTCAAGGAAAAGATTAAAAATTCTGACCAGCTTTCAAACTTCAAAACTTGAATTTCCTAAAATTTTAAATTTTGTTAATTTAAAGATTTTCATGTTGGCATACTTTTTAAGTTCAAATTGACTGTAAATTGTATTGCTCAGAAATTAACAAATTTTCAATTTTCTGTCCGCTGTTTAATTTCAACTTTCTTTCCTTTCAAAACTCCAACCTTCTGTTTTTAAATTCTTTTTAACTGGGAAAGATTTTCAATTAGAATGATTTCCAAAACAGAAAATTTTGAAACTCCATCCTTTTAATATTATTTTTATAATCAAACTATATATTTCACGTTTGTAGAAAAAATATAACACATGCGCTTATCGCGCTAGCTAACTTTAGATGCGTTTTTCTCGAAAATCAGTGTTTGGAAGTTCCACATTTAAAAAAAACCCGGCGGCTCATTTTTCTACCTAGGCGGTTCGTCTTGGACTTAAAATGTCGGGAATTCATCCGGCTATATGTCTATACGTAACTTTATACCGACCATAAGGGCCTTTTACATATGGATGTATACAGTTTATCTTATCTGTACGTCGCGATAAAGTTGAATAAGTTCGTTTAGAGTATAAAAATATAAAAAATATAATATTATTTTACAAATTTGGATAATTTTAATTGTACCTAGTGATATTCTGCAATTATTTGATTTTTTTATTTTCCAGAATCAAAAGTTAAAAGTTGCAGAGATTTGCCCACGTGCATAACGATCATTAAAATTTTCATTTTGAAACGCTCTCAATTTCAAATTATTAAATTCTAAACGCATTTAATTTCAAATTATTTATTCGTGCATACTTCTAACTTAAAGTTGTTCAATTATTATTAATTATTGAAGCTTTTAATTTTAAAATGTACGATTTAAATTTGAAATTGTTCAATGTTTACTTTTGGAATTGTAAATTATTAGATTTAGAACGCTTCCAATTTTTTAATTTTCAACTTTCAAGGGCACGTGTTACTTCGCATAATTATGAGAAATTTAGTTTTCCCAGGTTTTCTCCAATGATAAATATTTTTCACTGAAACTTTGGAAAATGATAAAGAACTGTTGCGAACTGTTGTTTAAAAAAAAAATATTCATTTCGGTAAAACTGAAGTTGAGGTTATTTTAATTTTTTTTAAATCCACAGTTTGCAGGCATCCGTTTTCATGTTCATTATCATTTTCCAATGTTCCAGCGAAAAATATTTATAAATAATCTAGTAGAATTCACATAACTTTTTGATGTTTTAATCCTTTTGTGTTAATTTCCAATTTAAAATTTTACAATTTTTTCATTTGCAACAAATGTTGAAAAGTATAAAAGTGAACCTGATCAACTTGCGCCATAATTCATGATTAAAATTTGAATCAAATTACTTTGATAGGCAATGCAATGAACACGCTGTGAGAACTGATATTTTTTAATTTCACGGGCTAATTTCCAGATCGAAAACGACATGTCAGCAAAAACGTTTGGCAAATTAAAAAACTTCCACTATTTCCAGGATCTTTTAAAAATTAAAAAATCTGCCCGCTACACGAGCACATTCTCATCGATCGCCAGTTTGAGTGCGCCTAGGGCGCGCGTCTGTCGGATCTCGCGCTACGCGCTCGGTCTATGTATTTTTCCTATATTCGTGCAGAGACCTTTTAAAATTCAAAGTTAAGCCATTGACAACTGTAATTTGGTAATTGTGATTTCTCTTTTTTTAAGCTCCTCTGGCTTTAACGAATACATTCTCATCACGTGTCTCGCGCTACGCACTTGATTGAAATATGTCAAAAACGCGAAATTTTCCATATTATATTGAACTCTCTTATATTAAATTTGTGTACCTTAATTTGGTTAATTAATTATGTTTCTCACTTTCGTTCCATTTCATTATTGATAGATGAAAATAATTTGTTACTAAACTTTGATCTGCTATCTTTAAATTTGGACGAAATTAGATAATATCTGAAGTTTTTTTTTTCTTAAAGAACATTTCACTTCTTACATTTTTTTCCATATCTCGTGTAGTTTTCCTGAAGAGTGGAATTTTTTATTTTTAATAACATTTTTCATGATTAAAACAAAAACTATGCGTCTCATCAAAAAAATAGTCTCAAGCAAATTTGTAGATATTTTTGAGGTGAATAATATTGCTTTGTAACATTTTTTTCGCACCTCGTATAGTTTTGATGGAAAGTGAAATTTTTTATTTTCAATAACATTTTTCATGCTTGAAACAAAAACTATGCGCCTTATCAAAAAAATAGTCTCGAGCAAATTTTTAGATCGTTCTGAGATGAATAACTTTGACTTTCAACATTTTTTTCGTATCTCGTACAGTTTTGTTGTAAAATGAAATTTCTTACTTTAATCAAATTTTTGATGATTAAAACGAAAATTATGCATCTCAACAAAAAAATACTTCCAACAAAATTTATAGACCTTTTTAAGATGAACAATTTTGCTTCTCAACATTTTTTTTTATATCGTATAATTTTGCTGGAAAGTGTAATTTTTTATTTGTAATAACATTTTTCATGGTTAAAACAAAAACTATGCGTCTCATCAAAAAAATAGTTTCAAGCAAATTTGTAGATCTTTCTGAGGTGAACAATTTTGCTTTGTAACATTTTTTTCGCATCGTATAGTTTTGCTGGAAAGTGGAATTTTTTATTTTCAATAACATTTTTCATGATTAAAACAAAAACTATGCGTCTTATAAAAAAAAAATAGACGAGCAAATTTGTAGATCGTTTTGAGATGAATAAGTTTTATTTCTAACATTTTTTTCGCATCGCGTATAGTTTTGTTGCAAAATTAAATTTCTTATTTTAATAACATTTTTGATGATCAAAATGAAAACTATGCGCCTCATCAAAAAAATAGTTCCGGAAAAATTTATAGATCTTTTGGAGTTGAACAATTGTACTTCTCAACATTTTTTTCGTATATCGAATAATTTTGCTGGATAGTGAGATTTTTTATTTTTAATAACAATTTCACGATTAAAACAAAAACCATGCGTTTTGTCAAAAAATGGTCTGTAGAAAATTTGTAAAACATTTCAGATGAATAATTTTACTTGTTAATGTTTTTTTTTCCGCATATCGCACAGTTTTGCTGAAAAATGGAGTTTATTATTTTTAATATTTTTTACGATTAAATGAGAACCATGCGTCTTACTAAAAAATGCTTACAAAAAAATTTTTACATCTTGCTGAAAATAATTTTGCTTTCCATCATTTTTTATATACCATGTCGTTTGTCTAAAATTTTCAATTTTAGATTTTTCATTAGACTTTTTGATAGTTAAAACCGCAACCGCTGGTTAAAGAAGGCTGGTTAACAAACTTAATCTTTCTTTTTAGGCCCTGAAAAATTATGTCAAAGCACAATCTAATCCCATAATTCTTTGGAAAGTTATCGTACCTACAGACTACTACAGACTACAGACAGGCAGACACCCTCGTAAAAACCCTTTTTACTCAAAAAACGTAGGGGTCTCAAAACGTGGAGAGTTGAGTAAAACTGGCGATGTCAAATTTTACATAAAACTGATACCTTCTTATTAAGATGAGAATGTAAAAATTATATTCTACCCTGAAACTACATAAAATGATGTCGGGTCAGGCGGGGTTAATTGAAATATCCCAAAAACGTCCCAAAAAGATCCCAGACAATTGTGTGGATATTTCATGGATATAGATTATGGGAACCCTCTTCTAGGAAATGCAACATAAAAATATGATACAGAAACCCCAATATCCTTGTGCTGTGAATGGTAACTTTTATCTTTCTTTAACATGGTCGTATGTACAAGAATGTTCAAAATGTATAACTTATCAGCACCCAGTCCAGGAATATCTACAAAGCTACCTTTCAATTTTATTGAAAATTTAAAAATCCAAAGTAAAAAACTAGCATTTTTCTCAACAGGCTGGTCGCCGGATCGGGAAAGCAGGGAATTTTTTAAATTGGGAAAACCGGCAAATGACCGGGGACTTTTTTGTTGACTGAGAATATTTAATAATAAACATTTTTATAGATTAAAAATACTGGTTATTAAAGTGTGATCTAGACTTGAAGACCAAATTCTAAGCCCGCGACTCTTCATTCAATATAAAGAAAATATTAAAAACTCTTTAATTATTATTCTCACATTATATAATTTTAGTAAGATAAAAATGTAATAACATTTATATTTGTTTTAAAATATGTTGATAAAACGACTCAGAGAATAAAAAAAAACAATTGTATTGACTGTTATATGTACAGCAGAAACTATTTTTTTTCATGGGTTTTAACACTGACTGGGAATTTTTTCTTAGATTAAAACAGCCACCCTACTTAAAAATAACTACAAAATACAAAAAAAAAAATCACAAAAAACCAAATTATCTTGATATTTGACGGAATTTCAAATAAACTTATTCTGTATATTTAATTATCGAGAAAGTACTTTTCTATAGAGATAAAAGAATAAAAATAGATCGTTTTTCAAAATTTCAGGTTAGAAATACCTGCATTTTCCGAAGAAAACTTTTGTCAATTTCTTCGACAACTCTTGTAATTTCTCCCTCAACACGTCTTCTCTGTTCTTCTACCATTGTGAATAATTTTTTTATTCAAAACTTAATTAAAATAACGAATTTTCTCTAATAAACCGGTCCTCCAATTTTCGAACACGTTTCCAATATTTGCTAATATGGCTAATATTATATTTCCTTTTCCTAATCAAGGTAATCAATGAAAACATGAAACATAATGAAAGTTTCTCGAAATTACGAAAAATTTCCACAGAAATTTCTTAAACTTCTCTATGATAGACCCAGGGTTGGGCAGTGACGTGTCACCCGAGGTTGTAACGAAAAATACGTAAAAAGCCTGTATAAGACGTAATAAACTTGAAAAATCCAAATGACATCATTTTCTCAGGAAGGTTAAGGCCGTTAAGGGCACACATTTGACCCCGTTTTTAAGGGGTCAGATCTTACGGCCAAACGGCTGTTGAATACTTTGGTATAATTTTTTGCGTACGTATTCTAAATATTATTCTCTTTTTTTCTCTTGAAGCTATTTTTTTAGTAAAACTTTTTCTATTTTGTTTGGAAATTAAAAAATTGCAATTATAGTACGCCTCGCAAAAGGCAACCGATATCTAAATTTAATTTCTCAAAAAGGCCAGCGTTTTTTTAAGTTGGTACTGATATAGTGAATATATCCCATAAGAGTTTATCTTGCACCCGCGTCTTGAAGAAGAGAAACTTTAATTTCTTTTTGTGAAAAATTAAAATTTGCATTTTTGACAAAATCAAGACAAGATACGGAAAAAGTTAAGAAGCAAAGTTATTCCTCTCGAAAACTGATTTTAAAAAAGTCTCTTGACGCTTTTCTCTATCTTGCATTTTTCGAAATTTTCACTAAAATATAAATGAAGTCGGCTTATTGTATTTTTTTTTATTTTCATCAATATTGTATACTGTATTTATATATTTTTTTATTTTCATTTATATTGTATTTTTCTTGACAATAAAATTTTATAAAATGTAAAAAAATAATGCCTAAACCTACAAGTAGAAAAAAATTGTTTACTCATACAAAATTTTAGAAAATTATATTGTTTTGAGAAAATTACAATTATTATAAACTTTTATGGGATATATTCATTATATTAGTATATACCAGCTTAAAAGAGAAAACCAAGAGAAGATAAAGGCTGGCGTTTTTGAGAAAATAATGTTTAAATGGTTATCAGAAAAACCGCCGCCATTTTGTGAATTTTCTTGGCGGTTTTCGAAAGAGAACGAAAAGTTCTATCGGAATAAAAAAGAAAAAATGTCATATATCTATATTGGTTTAGATACTGCAAAACTTTAAACAAAAATTTCGACAATTTTTTTATGAACTGCGTCACGAGCCTTAAGGTAGTATCAGCATAAATTCATACAAACAGCAATACGAGCTTCGTACATACGAAGAACACACACAAGCTAAATAAAGACGCTCCAACATCACGTCGATCATCTGAAAGCGAGTGAAAGTGTCTAACCTATCGGACCTCTTTGTTCTTTCATACTTTCAGGGCTCTCCTTCATAAACAATATGGCAAAAGATTCTGAAAATTTCACAGAACCTCTGTGTCCTTCTATATTTTCTCAGTTAAAAAAAAAAGAATCATAAGAAAAGTTTAACAGCTAAGGTAAACTATGTGGCATTACGTGCATAAGGTGCAAATTTCAATTTCAACTGTCTCAACTTTGGAACAGTCAACCTCTCTCTAATTGCACAGACCATTAGATAGCACTTTAATGAATCTATATTCCCAATTTGAAAAAATTTCTAAGAAAACGACTTTATGCTGACAATACCTTAAAAGTTCAAATCATCATAACTTTGGCAATAAAAAAAAGTGAAATAATGGTGTCGTTGTTAATTGTTCTGATCGTATGGTGTAGTGATGGGAAATATCGGTAAACTGATGTATCGATATATGTCGATATTTTCTGAAAAGATATCGATATTATCGATATTTATCGATAACTTCCCCCTCTCTTCACCATCCTAACCTGACCCGAATTCGCGGCTTGGCAAATTTGATTTAAATTAAAATAATGAGAAACACATTCAAACAATAGTTTAAAAATACAATAAATTTATTTAAATTACAAATATAATTAAAAGACGATTGCCTCAAGTCCCGCTCATTGGCCTTTCAGGCTCTGTCCTTATCGCTTGCTTGAGTTGCCTTTTTGCAGAAAGAGACACAACGGTGATGATGCAGCAGATGAGGAAAATATCGATAAATATCGTTAAGAAAAAAACGTATCGATACTTTTCGATACGTTTGCGTATCGATATGTATCGATATTTATCGATACTTTTCCCATCACTAGTATGGTGAACGTTTTCAGCTGCGTACGTATGTGTGTCCTTTATAATGTTGCACTATTTTTGTATGAAAAATTGCTTAGGATATAAATTTCTTGTCTTTTTGGATTTTGCGATAAGATTATCGACATTTACAAAATTTTAAAGCATTTAGTATTAATACTATAATATAATAATATATATAATAATATTATATGATGAACCACAAATTGTCATAAAAATGTCCCAAGAAAAAGTTTATCTGAACGTCCCCTTTTCGCCTTTTTTTATACAAAAAACGTTATAAAGAACATACATACGCCGGTAAACTCGTTCACCCCGACCACAGAAATGAACAAAAAACCACAATTTCACCAAAATTTTACTTATACCGGAATTGTCCGATATAATCTGTATAACTACAATAAAGAAACAACCGCTTCGCTTATCTATATATGAATTACAATTTTGTTGAGTTACATATGTAACTCAAAAAAATTATAATTCACATCACCCGCCTAAGGGTTTTTCCGTTTGCAACATTGCATTCGAAAAATTCCCGAATGTGCAAGCATTTATCAGGTGGAGAAGGACAAAAGGAGAGAACCTTTGAATGTATATGGAAAAATGATATCTTTGAGAAAAGCCCGTAAGAGTGAATGAGACGAAGAGCAGTATTCCATAGTCTATCTCTTTCACTCTTACGGGCTTTTCCGCTTGCATGCAAAGGTGTAAGAGCACCTTCAGTCATGATCAAAAGGTAGCGCGAATATTACGTTTTGTAAAAAAAATTGGAACTGCTCGCAACGTAATGTATATTACGTCTATATTAAGTTATATTACTTAATTACAACGTATTACTTCACGTAATTTACCGAATTTACGTTAGGTATAGAAAATAGAATTATGTACAACTATGTTCCTAGCCCTGATGATAGCAGAAGACATTTTGCCGCTAGTACTATATTGTCCCCCAATGAGAGACAAGTTAAAGGCGTTGAAGGGGAAATAAGTTAAACGGTTATCTGATTAACTGGAGGTTATGTTGACATTTTCACGTCGAAAATTTAGTTTCTCTAAGTTTTCGTGAAATAAGAACTTATGCTGTTAACTGTTTATTATTAAATATCTTATTAAAAATGGTGAAATGCCTTCTTTGTCAGCGAATTTATAACAAAGCCTTTGACGTTTCCTTTCATAGGTAAGTTGTATACTTCTCTTGCATAAATTTAATTTTTTTTCTCCGTATTTAACAAAATAATAAGAAAGTTCTATTTATATTAGATTTTTTTGTCATTGCTAACTATAACTTGGTTAATTCATCTTACTTCTTGAATGCATGATGGTTTAATGTTTCATTGTTGAATTTTTAATTTATGATTTCAATTT
>JAUMHM010000002.1:3844971-3873414 GCA_032362435.1 Melikaiella ostensackeni | reverse complement strand
AAAGTTATCAAAATTCTATCAGTTTTGCGTCTATTCTTTGAATTTTGTTCGCGCCAAGATTCAAACCGGCGGCCATGTTTTATTCAGCGCCATCTAACGAACTTAGTACCCAAGTCAACATACCCCATCACATTGACCGTGTCTGGGTCCGTGTCTGGGTCCATTTCTGTATGAGGATGTTGGGTAACCTTTAATGTTAGTGATCGTGTTAATAGTGAACGCTTCGGTTTGACAGAAAAAGATGAGTATGACAGCATTTAGCACAGTCACACTCATATGACATAATGTTCCGCTTATTCACACCCACACTGTCATTATAAACAGAAGATAAGTGTTGCTCACAAAAAAAAAGTATAATTTTTGTGTTACTTAAGTTCCGAAGTTTGCAAAACATTTAAGAGGTTAGAATTGTGGCGATGTCTACGCGAAAGAAACGAGTTGCTGCAGTGTTTCCGTCCTAATATCGACAAAAATGTTCTATTTTTCTATTCCGGTGACACTAATTTTTATTTTTTCACAATAATAAGTCACATTATTACGTGAAAAAAGGATAAACAATCCAAAATGATAGCCACTGAGCTCGGTTCTACGAATGCTGATTCGGTGAACGTGCAAGTTACAAGCGAGAAAGCTCCTTTAATTAGAGGCAGGGGCTTTTTGCAACGATTCACTAATCTTTTCAGGCATAACAAAATTCCTAATCCTGCTGGAGATGGTTATGTGGAATTTAGCAGTTTGGGTACAGAGAATACTCGAACTTTGGGAACTTTCGCTGGAGTTTTTAGTCCTGTCACTCTCTCCATGTTCAGTGCCTTAATTTTTATTCGAATGGGTAAGTTTAATGTTTCATATTATTGCTGGTTCTGAAATCCTCTGTTTAGAGTTCAATTTTGTAACACTAGCCTGCTTTTTACACTTTTGCAGAGTTTTATTGTTGCAGGATTCTGGATCGTAACTTGAATGATTTTATATTAAAGAATGTGGACGAAATAATTTAAATTTATTTCACCTGCTTCTAATGGAAAGCAAACTTGATAATATCCAGGCTCTATTTTTATTAACAAGCTCCTTAACTCCTACTTTTTTAAAACTCTTTTTACACTCATACCCCGTTAGTGTGCCCCCCTTTGTGTGCCGGCTTCTTGGTCGTTCACGTTTGAATGCTTCTGTCTCCCCCCTGAGCGTCCCTTGATAGTCTATAATCAAGGTCTTTGCTTGGTCAGTCAGCGACGTTTTAGAAGTTATTTACAACGCGAGGCTCTGCGCATATACTTTTCTACGTGCCGGGTTCAGAGATTATATATGGGGTCCTGAGTGTTTACTGACTCGTCGCTCTAAATCCGGTTGAAACTAGATTTTAATAGCCCCCGTTACTGTGCCGACCAGACCCGAGGGCGGCAAACTAACGGGGCATGAGTGTATTCGCTAAAAGTTCTTTATATTTAGGCTGGCTACTGGAACGTTAAACGTGCCTCCAAGTAAAAATACGAGTCACGTGAAAAACCCAACGTATCTGAACATCAAGACTAGAAGTTTGATGGAGAAAAAATGATTAATTTTACAGAATTATATGTTAATCTAAAATATTTGTGAGAGCATACCCAATTACCCAGTGGGCACACGATATTTGAACCGTTTTGAAAACGTTACAAAAATGTTTCAGGGACAGTGAGTAAACGTTTCGGAAACGCCTTGAGGACGTGAGACGTAGAAATTGTTGCTGGAACGTTTTTTGAACGTTCTCAACACGGTTTAAAAAGGCTATACCCAATGATTAATTTTTCTGATGACATAGGTCAGGGAAAACTTGAAAATCATGGAAAAGTCTGGGGTTTTGAGAGAAAAACTTGCAAAAGTCAGAGAATTTCCATAAGAACTACCAATAACCGTCAAGAATAATAAGTTTTTAAATTATAAATTTAAAAAAAAATCTAATTCTTGTCTTTAAGTAATATTGGCCCGTGAAAATGAAAAACTGGTCAGGCAATTTTAAAAATGAACTTTTGCGGCCACCCTCATTTACGGGAATTTTTTGTAAATATCTTACAAACCTAGTGGAAAAATTTCGTCAGACTAACCCTTTCAAAACAAATAATCAAAAAACACAAGTGCAAAATGTTCCAGTTTTGAAAAGAACAAGCAACACTCCTGGTTTTCCGAACTTGGGAAATTCTTGGATGGGATTGTCTAAATATTTGGGGTTTTTGAATAGCGGTTCTGTTGAAAAAAACTTTGTTTTGAAACTTGCTGCAAAAATGTTTCAATCCACTTTTTACAACACAACTTGAGCACAATTCAGTATTATTATTTTTTTCGTAAATTTCAAAAGTGCGTTTCTAACTTCCGGGATATTCACCCTTCACGAAGAAAAAGACTTCATCTATAAAATCTATCAAATTTCTATAAAATTCTGAGATTTTTAAAGATTTATAGAAAACTCCCGTAAAATCAACAGAAAGCCTATGTTCTAAATATTTTAGATGAAGATACGATTGTCAAAAATGTAACATTTTTTCAACGTTTTCCCAATGCCTCTTGTCTTGATGTTCGGACACGTTGAGTTTTTTGCATGCCTCGTACTTTTATTTGGAGGCACGTTTAACGCGGCAACAGACACCGTTACACTTAATATAAGGTACATAACCCATTAAAATTATTTTGATGTGTAAACATCTTAGATCTTGATATGGGCGCTGGTTTCTCTCTCCCTTTCATCGCTACAACTCAGCTACGCTTCTCTCGATGTATATTCATGATATTCGCTCATCTCCAACTGATTGTTCTAGTTGCGCTTCGTGCGTCATGATGAAAAAATATTTGAAATCCTTGTAAAATTTTTGAAATCTTTCTGAAATCTTTGACATTTGTGTGAATTCTTTGATTTATGTAAGATTTTAGTTCAAGTTAACGTTTGTTTGAAATCTTTGAAGTATTTTTCAATCTTTTGAACTCTTGGAAATTTTTGTGAAATATTTTGAAATCTTTTGAAGGTTTCACAAAGATTTATTTATTCTTTCATTTATGCAAGATTTCCGTTTAATTTAACGTTTATTGAAGATGTTTACACATAAATCTGTCTTGTGTCGCAGTTTAGGGTGCATGTATTTTTTTTTCTTCGAAGATATGTGTAATTATTTCAGATCAGAAGAAACTATCTATAGAACTAGCTATGAGAAAAACACAACATTGAGAATTTCTAGGTATTTGAGCATGTTTATAATAATAATAATAATTGGTAACTTTTGTCAGTATTTCGTTACTAACTGCTAAGATTTATCATAGTTTGTAACTATTACTTTTACGATAAATCTAAGCAGCTATAGTCAACAAAATCTATTCATATGAGAAGATGCGACAGTGAAGAATCTATTTACAAAAATTGCTTATAATATTTTTACCAATTTTTATTCCTACTGTTGGAGTGTTTCTCGTTTCCTACAAAAAAAACTCAAAAAATAGGGTAGAATTAACGAAAAGGTTAGAATCTAAAAATTCTGCGTTAAATCTTGAAACTCATTATTATAGTTTAATATTTGGTAGACTTCGTAATTTATAATACTAATCATTTGAATATTTGATAAAATTAACAATCCTGATTAGGTGGTGAATTGATAGAAAGAATTTCATTTTTCCAGGTTACATTGTCGGAAATGCAGGACTGCTAGTAACTCTTCTGCAATTCGTAATAGCGTATGGAATTTTAGTATCTACGGTTGCATCTGTTTGTGCTATTTCCACAAATGGGGCTGTTGAGGGAGGTGGAGCATACTGTATCCTTATTTAATGTATATAAAAACGTATGAATAATCAAGTAATGAATAGTAGCAATTTTGATTCTTTAAATTGTTATTTAAAAATTTTCTAATGCAAAGATGATTATGAATTTTCCTTTAACAACCCAATTAGTTATGATAAGTCGGACACTGGGTCCTGAATTTGGGGGCTCAATTGGGACCATTTTCTTCATGGCTAATATAGTATCAAGTGCTCTTTGTATTTCTGGGTGTGCTGAAGGCTTTGTACATAATTTTGGATCCAATGGTACCATAGTCAGCAGCAATTTTATTTATGAGGGAAGATGGTGGCGTTTTTTGTACTGTACCATCATTAATACTTCGAATTTACTGGTTTGTTTGATTGGAGCCGCGATGTTCGCCAAAACTAGCGTCATTATCCTGGCCACCGTTTGCATTTGTTTGGGCAGTGTATTTATCAGCTTCCTTGTGACTGGGCCTTTGGAAGTAATTATATTGAATCATTTATAATTTTTGACATTTTTTTAGAGATTTTCTGTTGATGGGACATTCCATTTGAATTGAGAGCACCTCTTGTAAAAAAATTTATTTTAGAAGTGCACGCATTTAAAATTGCACGCTCCTGATACATTTTGATATTAAAGAACATGTCTATTCCTATTTAAAATAATATATTTGAAAAAGCTGAAGCTATATAGAACTAGAGGGATAAAAGAATGAGTACAATTTAAAAATAACGACGTTCAACAGGTGTTAATTCCTAAAGATAATATTCTCTGGCAAAATTCTTCTATCAATGGTTCCTACACTGGCCTACTCTCTTCCACTTTAGTGAAAAATTTATACCCCGAATATAGTGCTGATTATACAAGCGGAGGAATGAAGTCTGACTTTGCGAGTGTTTTTGGTGTCCTCTTCAGTGGTGTTACTGGAATTATGGCTGGCGCTAACATGAGTGGTGAGTAGACTATAAGACCTTGTTTTTTACTTTTATTTTAAATTCCTTTCTTTATTATTAGTATTTTGTGAAATATTTTATATTTTTATTTTTTATTTAATATTAATATTTTGTGAAAAGTACATATATGTATTTTATCCAGTATTTCTTCTCTGCAGATAAAATAAAATGAACTCCTATAAATAATTTCAGGCCTCGGATTGGCCACTATTGACTTTTTTTTGAGTGATGCAACTATGTTGCTACTATTTTGGAAAAATGCCACTCATGCTACAGTTTTCTTACATTTTCCGCTCATGCAACTATTTTTTTTTAACTTTTTCTTTAAAAATATCAAAATTCTTCGCTGATTAGCTAAAATAATAATAATATGTTCCCCATCTGGCGATTATCAAATTTCGAGATCAAGCACCGAAATATATTTTCGTGTTTATCTATTTTTCTGTATTTATTGTTTAAACAATCCTCAAAGTGCACAGTGTAGTTATTTCGAAAAACTTTTCCTTAATACTTTTAAAATGTTTGAAAAATATTTGATATAAAGAATCCAGCGATAGGTACATTCGTTCTTGCAATAAAAAAAAATAAAAAAATGAAGGTCTGACATGATTAAATTAACAGTTATCTCTAAAGAAAAAAAAACTTATAAAAGTGTTGCCTTTATTAATTTTTGTTCATTACGCTGTTGTTTAAGAAAAACAATATTTACCCTTTTTTGTTACACAGATCCTCTTTTTTCGAAGAAAAATTCTCCTATTTTCCCTACAATTGAACTCCTGAACCACTGTGATCCCTCATATTATTGAACATAAAAAATCATATTATTTGGAAAAAAATACAATTTCGACCTGTTTTATTTATATTTGAATACAGAATTTTGTAAATATGCGAGATAGAGAAAAGTCTCAACAGACTTATTTTTATGAATTTTTGTGGGGAATAATTTTGTTCTTTTTACTTTTGTCGTATCTTGTATCGTTTTCGAAAAAAATGTGGATTTTCGTTTTCAGAGAAAAAGTGCTTCTTTAAGTATAGAAAAAAGAAAACCAATTAGAAGCAAGAGGTGAAAGTTAAATATACCTGGACATTCTGTATATTTCATATGAGAGCAATCCCCAAAACAAATGTCTTTCGATTTTCTTCAAGTTGCTGTAAATTGTAGTAATGTAGTACCCTATTGTAGGTGCAAACCCGCAAACCACCATACTGCAATGGTTACCAACATTTGTGATGAATGTTGGTACACGTCGGTGTGGTCATTTTTCAATTAAATCTTATTGCGTCAACACGAAACCAAATAAAATTTGAAACTAACGGATTTGACAGGAAATTTATTAAGCTTCACGATTCTATTAACTATATTTTCTGAAATTCAATATTAAAAGTTAAAATATCTCATATCGTGTATCCTTAGATTTTGATGAAATGCATATTAAAATAAAGCTTAGATTATCTAGTTCCTAACCCTGAAAGGATATAATAGGAGGCTTGAGAAATTCAGAGGCATTAATTGAAATAAATATTTAGTTGCAAAACTCGAGGAATCTGAATTCAGAAATTAAATGGAAAACGAATGAGGAACTCTGAGCTTGATTCCAGCGGGTTAGGTTCTGAATTCAGATTCCTCGAATTTTGCAATCAAATATCTATTTTATTTAATATCTCAGAATTCCCTAAATCTCCCATTATGTCCTTTCGGGGTTAGAAACTAGAAACTCTAAGCTTTCTTTTAATATGCATTTCATCAAAATCTGAGGATACATGTTTTGAGATATACTGATTTAATCTTTAATTTTAAAAAACTATAGAATGAACATATATTTTTGAGATATGATTATAACCACCGTAAAGCTGGTCAAATATCCTTTTAAATCTGTTTGTTATAAACTTCATTTGGTTTGGTGTTTTTGGGCAGTGTGCTCATATGAAATGGAATGCCCCGCCTGTATTAGTTTAAATAATACCACATTTTAAAGAAAATTTTCGACAACTTTTTTATATTAATCTACGTCATTAGTTTTAGAAGGTACACGAATGAACAGTAGGAGGTAAAATACAACTTCGCCAACAAGTTTTTTTTACCAAACCGGGAAGACACGTGTCGTTTCATGTCCTTCGAAGAAAAAAAAAACATCTTTCGTCAGTCACTGATTGTCTGTCTTAGGTATAGACCGCATGCATAATCGGAATTGATTCATTTATAGATTATTTCGTATTTGATGACTACCCTGATTTTCTGTTTAGTATTATTTTATTATATATTATTAATTATGTATGTTTTATATGTATAGCAGTTTATCTAATTTTCTTCGTTAAAAAACAAAATATTACCAATTGGAGCTCTTTATGTGCATCTTTTCCCTCTGCTTTTACTCTGTATTCCGAAAGAAAGAAATTTTTTGAAATTTCGTGCGACTTGTGTCACTTATGCGACTTTTGTAAAGCATTCTACTTAACCGTCTTGAATAAAACAGAAATGACTTAAGAGATTTTTCTATGAACTATCAAAGACGTTCATATTCATTTTTAACAGCAACGTTTAAAATCGAATAATACCGATTCCTTTATTCTGATAGGTGAGCTGAAAAATCCAGGTCGCAATATTCCTCGCGGAACTCTCTCTGCCGTTTTATTCACATTTGTATGCTATATTCTACTATCCGTCCTTACGGCAGCAACGACGAGTCGCTTTTTGCTGCAAAACCATTTTCTGTATATGATGCCAATCAACATCTGGCCGCCATTTGTCGCCGTTGGAACTCTCACTGCGACATTCAGTGCGGCTTTGAGCAACTTGATTGGATCTAGTAGAGTGCTAGAAGCACTGGCTAAAGACAACATTTTTGGTAACAGAAATAAAAATGATCTTTAATTTGAATATATGTATACTTGCTTAGAATATAAGTATATGACTGATTTTTTTTCAGGTTCTGGACTGAATTATATAGTACAAGGCACGGGGCGGGGAAATCCAATCGCCGCCGTTATGACTTCCTGGGTTCTGGTCCAAATCATCTTGTTGATCGGTTCCTTAAACATCATCGCGCAAATTAATTCTGTGCTTTTCTTATTGAGCTATCTGGCTACCAACTTAGCCTGCCTCGGTTTAGAATTAGCAAGTGCACCGAACTTTAGGTAAATAATGAAATATGAAAGTGAAACTGAAACCTGTGAAGTACATCTTCGATTTGCATTAGGTTTAAATGAATTTAATCTAAATGAAAAAATTTCCAGGCCGACCTTCAACTACTTCACATGGCACACAGCAACGATTGGACTCCTTGGCACGATCATAATGATGTTTACAATAAATAGCATTTATGCCTCCAGTAGTATAATTCTCTGCCTAATTCTCGTGATCGTTCTGCACCTCTTTTCCCCCAGCAAAAATGCAGCCTGGGGCAGTATATCACAGGCTTTGATATTCCACCAAGTTCGAAAATATCTCCTAATGCTGGACTCTCGCAAGGATCATGTTAAATTCTGGCGCCCGCAGATACTTCTGATGGTTTCTTCTCCACGATCTTCCTGTCCTCTCATAGATTTCGTCAACGACCTGAAAAAAGGCGGTTTGTATGTAATCGGTCATGTGAAAGTGGGCGAGTTCTCGGGTCAAAACTTGGACCCTACGATCGATGAATATCCGCATTGGTTGAGTCTCGTCGATCATATGAAGGTCAAGGCGTTTTTAGAACTTACGGTGACAAAAACAGTTCGAGAAGGACTTCATCATCTCGTTAGACTTTCTGGAATGGGCGCAATGAAACCTAATACAATCGTCTTAGGATTCTACGACGATCATGTGCCTCAAGACTTTTTTAAGACTTCACAATATTCCACAACGAACTTCGAGAATGGAACTTATGCGAATGGACCAATTTTTCCGTTGAGGCCTATAAATGGAGAGAAAAGTTTGGACCCCCAGCAATATGTTGGAATGTGCTCGGATGTATTAAAGATGAAGAAGAATCTGTGTCTGTGTAGAAATTTCCACACTCTAGACAAGTCTCAGTTCATAAAGCAAGTCAATTTATGGCTAGCAATAACTAAAAGTTCTAGACTCACGCTCAAGCTTACCTAGTTAAACCTTTTTTTTTTTCTTAAAGAGTTTTTGACAATAATTTTTAAATACCATTTAAATAAAAACAGTGTACTTAAAAATCATAAATATATTACATTTTCTCTAATTAACGTTAATGATACGTACTTTCCCTTTTCAGAAATTCAAATTTCAAATATATTGACGTATGGCCAGTGAACTTTTTCCAACCTACAGATCACGATCCTTTCGACACAACATCTCTCTTTATGCTCCAGTTGGCATGCATCATAAATATGGTTCCGGTTTGGAAAAATTTACACCTACGTGTCTTCCACTGTGAGATCTCGGAGAGTACGACTGTCGGAGAGTCAAGCAGCTCAATCGGCGCACTTCCAAAAATCTCCAACGAGCACAGACTTGAGAAGCTATTAAACATGCTTCGAATTTCAGCCTCTATTACTAGAATACCCAATTGGGGTGCACAAATTGTAGGATTGAAGGGTCGAGCTTTGGTTAGCTCAAATCAAGACGCGGAAGCCGTTCTTTTCGAATCCTCAGAGTCGACCGATATCGTGCCCAGCAATGTTTCTCGATCTTACATACTAAAGTGAGTATTGAAAATTCAAAAGATTATTGTTAAATCCCCTGCCGATTTTAAGGAGTCCCCTACCTTCAGCTAATATTTCTTTTCTATTGAAAAAATCCTCCAGGAAGTCCTTGTCCGGAAATAACACTATCATTTCCTCGAGGATTTTTTTCAATAGGGCTCAATACAATTAGCGTTGATGGCAGACCAAGTGTTTTTTAATCATTTTCAAATAACCATCATGATTCTAAATCGATTTATAAAACTAAGCAAAACGCCTTCGTGAAATTTTAACAGTGAGAAAATCGTAGTAGAACTTAACCTTCGGTTGTCTATTTCTTCTGAGTCGCACGATTATCATGAAAATATATTTCTCTAAAGTCAAAGTCTGGTTCATTTTGACCTAATTTTCCGAAGGTGATTTTGTTATGGGGAAAATTATTTTTGGACAAGTATCAGGTTGGTTTCAAATAAAAAAATGATACGAACATTACTCACGGTAATAATTTTTAACATTTTATCTACGTCAAGTAGTTTTTTCAGCAGAAAATTTTTAAATTATGCAAAACCTCAGATTTTTTATGTTCACTTAAAAAATAACTTTTGCCTATTATTTCTTTCTGAAGTCCACTATTATTGTTATTGAAAATCAAAAGGCTGTATTGGGTAGCTGTAAATGTACATACCTTCATGAATTTCATTTGACAATTTTTCTAAATCCTAATCGTTTTCGGAAACTGACTAAAAAATAAAAACTTTAAAATATTTAAAAAGTTATAGGGTAATTGGCACAAAGATTGGCCATCCCCCAATTATTGGCCGCGTAGTTCGAATATGCTTGTTATATTATAAAATATGTATTTACAAATAAAACTACTAATAAGTAGTGCAGAATAAACCGTATTCAACTCCACAGCGTGTTTGACAAGCTAGGTTAGTGCAATCAGGCGCAGTACAGTGAGGACGAATGGTTTACATGCTGGAATAAGTAAAACTTGTGATGCTGAATGAGTAAGGAATTTGAGCGAAAAGTTATTTTTGCAGTTAGGAGTGTCCTCTTGTAGAAAATTATTTCTTTTTACTAGTCAAGGTAGCTGTTAGTATAAAGTTTTGGATTTTATTTGAGTTTGGTGATTAAAGATACACGAGAGTAGTATTCTAACCTTATTAAAATTATCTGTGTATATCAATAAATAGGTGGCTAATCGTTGTCATCGTGAATAAAGCGAAAACATAAAGATTGGCGACACTATCTGAAAAGCAAATGACCAATATATGCATATGTCCAGAACCTTTCACTTTTATGCCCCTTAAAGATATTTAAGTGAATTTTGTAAATTAAAAACAAATTTTTGTTTTGGGGTATCTATTATAGTGCAAAGTATACTGTACAAATGGTTTTAAATAGATAAATACTCTTAATCAAAAGTAATTGAAGTTTGAATGTTCGATTTTTAATGAAATCAGCTTGTCTCGATCCACATTTTTTTATGCTTTTTATGCTTAAAAAGTATGACGATACGAGATAAGGTTATAACACACAGTATGCATTTCAAGTTAATTGAACCAGAATCATGTTCATTCAAGAAAATCTTTATTTCGTTCAATCAAAACAAAGTTATAGGTCTTGAAATTATGTCCCTCGATTTTGACATTTCGCTCGTTATGGTTATATTTACATGATTTATTCATTGAAGCAAGCCTTCACATGTTCAAAAACTATTAAAAGCTAAAATTTAAGTAATAATGAAAGGGAGGAACCAACATAAACTATTGTGCACATTTGCTTCTCAAAGGAATAGTACTTCGAAAAAATAAATCGTCTGCGTACAAAATTTAAAAACGAATTACTGCTAAGCGTAACGAATGATTAGCACAATATTTTCGGTAATTAATTACCTAATACTTAATTTAATTTCAGAATTTTATTTTTATTTTCAAATTTTCGTCCACCGATAGTCAAATGTTTTTTAATAAAAATGAGATCCGATGGATGGTTTTCTTTCTCAGAATTAAATATTTTTTAACAATTTTTTAAGCATTAATATCTATTTGAAGACAGGAGTTTTCGTCTGTACAATTACAGAATATCCTTAATATGTACCTCTACCTAATATAGTCAAATTTCCAATGTTGTGCCTACCAAAATTTGATCATTCATTTTTTCATTGAAAAGTGAAAGGTTCCAGAAATATGCCCATATCTCTACAACAAATCATTTAAAATTGTTAAAACTTTTTATAGACCATGTTAATAATTGTTTGTTACTTTTTCTTACGAACAATGAACGGAAATATTGTCAAAACAATTTTTGGCCCCGGCCAATCATTATGCAATTTAGAGGCTAATCACTGTACTTTCGAAGTCAGAAATATATAAGCTGATGTGGCCAATAACTAACTATATTTCACCACATTTCAGAGGCAAGTAATTCAATTTTTAGCCTACGCTAATCACTATGTCGTCGTGTCCAATCCTTGTGTTTCTTGGCATTATTGTTCATTTCTTCAAATATAAATTACCTATTACTTTTGCCGCTTAACTTACCATGGTAATTTGATTTTTTAATTAATTGATTATCCATTTGTGTATTTTAGAATTTTGTTGGACGCTTATAGTGGTTTTTACAAATTGCTGAAATGAATCATTGCTTTCAAAATATTGCTTCCATTTTTTATTTCTCAAATATCTTTAACTTTTTAGGTTCATTTTAATACAAGGAAACGGCTGAAATGTAGAAAGAATTTTTCTCGAAGTTTAGATGGACACCCAAGTTAAGTGTTGATTGCAGGGGTACATTAAATAGTATATTATGCATTTAGGGAGGGAAACAGGCGTCTTCTCTCTAGCGCGATGTTTGAATAACAAGTCGTAGGGCGAGAGCGCCGAAGGCGCCCCGAGACCGAAGATGCGTTAAAGGGCAGCGCGTTACGAGTTTTATTTCCATGTCACCGAGTTTTTCTCCCTGTTTTTCCCCGGTCGAAGAACGGCGATGTTTGAATAACAAGTCGTAGGGCGAGAGCGCCGAAGGCGCCCCGAGATCGAAGATGCGTTAAAGGGCAGCGCGTTACGAGTTTTATTTCCATGTCACCGAGTTTTTTTCCCTGTTTTTCCCCGGTCGAAAAACGGCATGGTCCGGCTCGCTTCACACGATTGAAAACCCGCGTTTTTCATGCATGTGTTGAATAAACATAATTATCTCCTTGAAAAATTATATCTATAATCAGTCAAAAATTTATAAGACTCTAGACGCTTCTCAAGACTTTCATTGCTCTCATTCACATTAAAAAAAAAAACATCTTTAGAAGTTTCGGCGAAAAATGGATTTCAAAAATGAAATTTTATTTGGTATAACTTTGCTAAGTACTCCCTAGACAGTCGTGACAGTAAGAATACATTTTTCCAAGGGCTCTAAACCCCCTCTTAAGGACCAGTTAATTAATTACCCTTTGCATTACTTTCAGTATCAATCAACTGATTAGGCAACAGTCCTCACAAACGGCAGCGATTTTTATGTACCTACCCGCACCTCCTGTTTCGACTACCTGGGGAAAAGACGTGGCACATCAACAATATCTGCAGCTGCTTACGGAGTTGACTGCAGATTTACCGCCGACGATATTGGTTCATGGAGTTAGCGCCGTAACCTCAACGACATTATAACGTTCAGATATTGAACAGCAGTTCGCACGGCATTTTGTAATAAAAGTAACGAAGATTCCAGCCGATTATTCTTCCATAATATTAGCAAGATTAACATAAATAGTAGCACCAAATATTTAATTTTCTATGGGTAGTCTTTTGAAGCACTTTGTCTATTTTAATTACGTAAGGTTGTAAGCCGCACTATTTTCAAAAATGACTTTTTTATTGCATTACATACTTTATAACGCCGCGCGTTAACTATCTGTAATATTTTAAACCAAAAATTACGCATTACTTCAGTAAGGCCTCATGTACTTGAAGAGACAGTTCCCCGGTCTCACCGAGCTAACACTCCTTTCAAAATCACAAGGTCGTAAGTCACAATGCTAAAAAAGTCGTATCCGACTTTGAAAAAAACAATGTGCGACGTAAGCCACATAAAACCGTGTCATGTGGCAGAAAAATGATGTTTGAGAAAAGGGGTAGCCAAATATTTCTATTTTTTTGTTATTTTTTTCTTATTTGGCATATTGTAAAATCGACTGGATCTTCATTTAAGTGTTTTTAATTTTACTTTATCCGAAAAATGTCGTGCGTAAATATAGTTTTGACTGTCCAGAGATTCAGAACCGTAGGAGAATTCTTAATGTATAGGGAAATTAAAGAGAAATTAATTTTTAAAAGGTAATATAGTTAATGTAATGATAAAGTTGACCGACTCAGCTCTCAGTTTCTTTTTTATACGGATATAAATATAATATTTTGAAAAACACTATCTGAAAGCTTTGTCGGCGGGACAAAATGCAATCGTTATTTAAAAATATTTCTTACGTATTATATCTCTTTTTAGCATTTTACAACGATATAGAATAATAATTGTCGGCGGAGAAAGAATTTCGTGCAGACTGTGAAAGTATTAATAAGGTTTTTGATTTGAAATAAAAGATTTACGTACAAAAGGGTGAATTCTGTTTTGAACATTTATTTATTTTACTTTTTTTTATCAATCCATCTTTTGGTTTTAGTTCGAAACTTTCAAACTATTTAATCAAAATCGTAAAACTCTTGCCTTATTAACACATTCTGATTGACCCCCCCCCCCCCCCTTAACTTTGCAAGTTCTTAATACATTAAGGTGTTCCCATTAAGGGGTTTGTTTCATTCTGATTGGTTCATATAACAAATTTTTGAAATTTTAATTTAAATTACCTATTCCATTATATCTACTTTTTAATATTGCAATTAAAATCTAAGATTTTAAATTAATTTTGAAATTATCAATCTTAATCGATTTCAATTTATAGGGTAAATGTTTTAATTTTAAATTGTTTAAATTTTTAAAGATTCTAAATTTCAAAAAATGTTGAGTTTCAAACACATGAGAATTGAAATAGTTGAATTTTTAAAGGATTCTAATTAAAAGTTGTTCAGTCTTGAACGCTACCTTTACGAAAAAATATTGTAGAAAATTAAGTATTGGAATTGTTATTGGTAAAATAAATGGGGCCAATGTAATTAATCCAATAATTTTACTGATAATTTTTACAGTTTGCAGTGCACAGTCGCGAAGAATTGACAAATGTTCAACTATTTTTATAATTATATATTGATTTTCTCTAAAACACCAATTAAAAATGTTGTTTCAAGGTGATTAAAAAAAGTTATAAACATTAAATACATATTTGTAAATATATCAATAAATAATACCAATTATTATTATCAACTATAGAGTTTAAAAACTGCGATAGTTATAAACAAAATATTGAACAAATTTATACTTTGTCTATTTTATTTTGTTAGATAATAACATTTTAATTCATAACTATTGGTTTATTTACTTGCTGAAGAAACAGTCTCAAGATGCTTCGATAAAATTATAACAGAAAAACCTACTATTTATACGTAAATCAAACTATGAATATTTGGAAATAACAGTAGTAATTGAGAGTTGCTGACACAGTTTTCTCATGGACAGAAATAAGAATTTTTTCGAGGGAAAATGCCTGATTCGATTAATTTTTTATCATATTTGTTGTTGGCAATAAGAATTTAAAGTTTCTGGAATATTTCCCTAATAGACTATTACTAATTGACTGTTTAATACATGCTTTCGTAGTAAAAATAGTTTTATTAGAAGAATAGTGCCTGATTTTTTAAATTTTTTGTAATCATAGAGTTGCTGGAACAGTTTCCTATTGGAATATTATTATTCAGATATTCACCACATCATTTAGTAGAAAGCATATTTTTTTTGAGAAAATATGCCTGTTTTTTTAATTTGCTTATATGTAATATTTATTATTACCAATAATATGCATTTAATGTTTATATGTTTTTATTTTTAATTTATTTGAAATCGATCTTAAATTGGTTTTAAGAGAAAATAAATATATGTAACTGTAAAAAAAATTGGTCATTATTATAGAAAATTTCAGCATTTGTAGCTAAGAACATAACTTTTTCTGCGGTTGAGCGGTTGAGATTCACATCGGCCATAAAAGAAATTAAAAACCACTGTGTTTCTATAAGTCAAAACTGAAACCAATTTAAAAAGTGTGCCGAAATCTTTGTGCTTTCCCAATGTTTCGAAATCCTTTGAACCAACCAATATGGTCCATTTCTTTCCCCGAGTCCAATTTACTATTGGTTCCTACCCGACTTCAAACCTATTCAAACAAAAATCCCCCAACGGCAATTTCTTTTTCTTTAAAGTTTTCACGGAAAATTTCTCCGTTTTTGGATCTTTTTGAAATCCACCAATCACTTTTCACGATAACGCTCTCAGCGCCCTCACCAGTCACGTGACTGGATCAACCAATCAGAACCTCCGTTCTTGCCCTATACGTGGCACCGAGCATGAATCCTTTCCACGTCCGCCATTTTAACTTGCGGTACACTTCGGGAGTGTTGGTTTTATGTTTTATCGTTTCTTGTGAAAACAATCTTTTTTACTGAAACGTAAGTACCGATCCGTCAAACTTTAATATTCGCCGAAACCAGTCGCGAAAGTTCACCGATTTTCCGAGATCCGTTCGTCGGTACTGCGAGTGTTTGTTAAAACGGTCGGGGAGTAGGTCGAAGGTGACAGTCAACCGGGTGCTGCCACTCGCAGTTTCACAGGCTGCCATCGTGATCAAAAGTTTTTCAAGAGTCGTCGAGTTTTGTGCTTTTCGGAACCTATTGTATTTTCCAGAAACGGGCATTGTGCTTGTTTTACAAAAGGTGGGCTCGTGAGATGGTATGACGCGACAATCGATAGCATCTATTGCCAAACGTTTTTGAAGGAAGCAAGCCACGCTCTGATTTTTTCTCGTCGTTTTTGTCTAGATTATTGGAGAAATTAGGGGCGGTTGTTTTTGACAGATAAAAACCTGGGTCGATGTTTTGTGCTTTTTTCTTTCCCTCCCCTTCTTTTGTCTCTATTTCTCTCATTCCCTGTTTTGGATTGTGCGTCCATCTGGCCAGATAGCGTGGCCGACGAGAACACTTGCGTAAGGTCGTTGCGTTCCGTCCTCGTGTCACATGCATGCATATGTCTTACCCCTTGAGCAACCGAATTTTCCTAGTGATTCGCCATTCGCGAAAACTCGCCTTTTGAGGTTTTTGAAACTGTAACTTGGTTCAATGTAACCTAATCTAATTTTATTGTAATTTGGTTAATGACATTTATTGGAGTGAGCGGGGTGATTTTAGATGACAGGTTGAAATTGACGTTTCTTATGTTTTGTTCATTTTCATCAGAAAAGTGCAGAGTCTTTTGAGTCTTTGCTTGCGTTGTGCGTTATGCTTTTGCTTAACAATGGAATTTCATATCCAAAGCTAGAAATGAATAAAATATAATTTTTTTTTTTACGTAAATTAGTTACTTAGGTTCAAAGTTTCATCCACATTGAAAGTAATTTCAATAGATTAATGGTGAAATATTGTTTTTGAAGGAACAAGTTGACCATTTGAACTATTCATTTGGTAAATTACTAATTCATTGTGCGCGCGATGATCGTCCCATTTTTTTGATCTTTTGAAAATATATTTTTCCTTTTGTATCTGGGCATTCCAAATTCCCAAAATCTTCAAAAGTTTCAAAGAAAGTATTCATATGTATTAAAACATTCATATTTTTAGATTTAAGTTCCTTTAATGTACAAAAAAACACTAAAGCCTTACTATCATGAATGAAAGTCAATGATATATTAATGTGTGGAATGAGGGGTTGACAACTTTAAAGTAAACATTTAAGGTAGTTGAAGAAATGGGGTTTTTTAATTGTATTTTTTAAATACTTTTTCCGATGTTTACATTATTTTGGTGTAATGATTTTTTTTTTTAAGATTTGTGTGCCCACTAGTTTATTTCAAGGAAATAATGTGGTATACAAAGAGAAAATGAGTATAGTTACGAAGATTTTTCTATTTATAGACTTGACTAAAGTCTCTAAATTGATCAAAAGTGATTTAATTATTACGCAGTCAGCTTTAGCTGTAATGGTAATACAGTCAGCTTTAGCTGTAATGATAATTACAGTCAGCTTTAGCTGTAGTGGTAATCACAGCTAATTTACGGCAATGATAAAAAGATAAGGGAGAAATCTGAAAAAGGGTTGAGTCACACTTTTAGGAAAATTTCATTACGTTTTATGCGGCCCCTTAACGTTATTAATATTTTGAATACTCTCACTCGGCAATTAATTAAGCTATATTCGGTTTGAAAAGTGCAGCCTTCTTAGTATAAGAAATTTATCTAGACTTTATTTCATGATAATGTTGTTCTTCGAAAACTACAAGATTAAATAATTTTTCAGGTATTTACATAACCAGCCACCGATATGGGGAATATATTCGCAACGTTGTTCAAAGGCCTCTTTGGAAAAAAAGAGATGAGGATTTTAATGGTGGGGCTTGATGCAGCTGGTAAAACTACAATTCTGTACAAATTAAAATTAGGCGAAATAGTTACGACGATCCCAACTATAGGTAAGTCGCCTTCCTAGTTTTAAAGAAAATGATACATTTTAATGTATATACATATATAATTCCATATAATCATAGTTGCTTAAGAAACAGATTACGATTCTAAAATTTATTTACATAGTTTGCGTATTTATTAATAACTACTGTTCTTTTGTTTTTGTTTGCAGGTTTCAATGTAGAGACAGTCGAGTATAAAAATATTAGTTTCACGGTTTGGGACGTAGGCGGTCAAGACAAAATTAGACCGCTATGGCGACATTACTTTCAAAACACACAGGTAACTTCCTTAAAATCTGAAAATGAAGCAAAGAGTGTGTAATTAGAGAGTAAATAAATATTTCATTTTCAGGGACTGATATTTGTCGTTGACAGTAATGACAGAGAACGTATCGGAGAAGCTCGCGAAGAATTAATGAGAATGTTAGCCGAAGACGAACTAAGAGATGCTGTTCTTCTCATATTTGCCAACAAACAGGTGAGATATTCTTTCCAAATAAGTGCGTTACTGATTATTATCTATTTTTTAGAAAACTAGACAATCATTTTCACATAATTCCGCTTTCTTTTTTTTTGCATAAATGATGTATAAAGAATTAACATTTCCTCTTTCCTGCAACAAACATCCTTATAATTATGTAATTCTTTAATCCTCGTACAGTCGTTCAAACTCGGAATCTGCTGTTCATAATTGCCTGCAGGCCTTAATATTGAATGGGTTTATCAAGTTTTTTTTTAAATGTCCAGTATGAAATTCTTAAGAAATGTAAGGGAATCGTGTTAAAATTTTTTTATATTCAGCCATAAAAAAATGCAGCGGTTGTTTTTGACAGATTAAAACCTGGGTCGATGTTTTGTGCTTTTTTCTTTCTCTCTCCTCCTTTTGCCTCTGTTTCTCTCATTCTCTGTTTCGTGTTATGCGTGCATCTGGCTAGATAGCGATAGATACAGACTTCAAGAACATGAAAATCTTACTCAACATTTTATTTGTTTTAAACAATGTGTTTAATCAAATACTCCAGTGTATCAGCTTTTTCCATGAAAAAAATGATTTTAATGCCAAAATTCTTAGAAATTGAAAAAAATGAGTCAGAATCAAAAACAACCTTTCCTCTTCTCATTAAACTTTATTCCGATTATTCTAAAAGTGATGGTCTACTAAAAGGCATTGCTAGCAATAAGAAAAGTCTTGGCTTTGATAAAAAAATGTACAAACAAATGCCCAACATGGGCATTCTGTCAGAGAAAAAATCTTATTACGAAATATTGGTAACAAGACCAAATAAATGAAATGTGCCAATAATTAAAATTATTATTGTTGTAAACAATTTTTATTATTAATAAAAAGTTCTATAAACTAATACATTTTTCGAAAAATGGGTTTAGTGCCTAAAAAATTCTTTAAAGAATCAAAAAATTCGAATTCTCATTAGTCATTTTCTAATATAATAATAAAAAAGTGTGTTAATTTAAATTTGAACTTAGTAATAATTTTTTCTTCCTTTCAGCAGCGATTTTCTTGAAATTGTTATCGTTTATTGAATAAAAATTTACTTTTTTATTTTTATCGGCCCTCCATAAAAAAAACGTTTGTAATATTGTTATATTGAGACCCTTAATTTTCTCCGAACAGAATAATTTGTTATTTTAACCTTGAAATTCTTGGACGATGTACTCGAACTTGACTTACTTTTTTTAGATGAAATCTTTTTTACTAGCATTGCATTTTGTATTGCAATCGGCAATGAAATAAATCTGCCTGCTACAATTTTGGGTTAGTGTTACTAATCAAACTTTTTTGGCCTACATTCAGCAATACCTCAGCTCGGGAGTGGGCTTTTCTTTTATTCTTAAATTGTGATTTCGATTTTACAGAATTTTTTTTAGCTCTCATGGAAAATTAAGATTTTGTTGGTTATCTAGTTCCGTACTGCCACTCTTCATATATTTTCTTCATTAAATTTCTCTGCGAGCTGAGAGCGATCAGAGTTAGTAAAAATGAATATTAGTTTATAATAGATTATCTTAAACTTCCAGAATTTATTAC
Source organism: Melikaiella ostensackeni (assembly GCA_032362435.1). NCBI lineage: Eukaryota > Metazoa > Arthropoda > Insecta > Hymenoptera > Cynipidae > Melikaiella > Melikaiella ostensackeni. The sequence continues at coordinate 3,853,417 of JAUMHM010000002.1, read as the reverse complement.
TCATAACAAAAAAAATTTAACTGCCAAATAGGACTTGAAATGATACATTTTTTTTAATAAAAAATTTACCTAAGAATCCAAATTTCTAGGTCATATTGGTACAATTGCTGAATACACGTTTCGAGGAAAAAATATTAATTTTGCAAGAAAGAAATGAAACATAACTTTTTCAAGAAGTCTGACCAACAGGAGTATCAACTACCAACGTGTAAGGCACAACAAAATGGAGTCAAATTGCTTCAAACTTTTTTTTTTTAGATTGGGTCACGGTGTAAAATCAGGCCCCTCATTTATTTCCTTACAAAATGATTGAAAACCATTCTATTACATTTAAAAATTATATTAATGCAAAAGTACAATTTTATTAGAGATACATATGCTGACGATAATAAATGTTTGAAAAATATCAACGTTTCAAAACTTTCATACCCTAGCGTAAATTTCAGACTTCATGGATATTGAAAAACTATTTCAATTTTATGTAAAAAATCATAGTTGGGAATACAAAGTCTGGTGCATAAAATTTTCCATTAACGAAAATTTAAAAACATCCGAAATAAGCTGAAGGAGTCATAGAAAGTGATCCGGGCCTCTCAGAATGAGGATTATTTATTTTCCTCGGTGAATTTTTCACGAAAATAACAACAGTTTTAGACAGTTTTCTTTTGTTATGAATAGTAAGTTGTATAAGTTTATTGTTCAAAAAATGGGCCCGTTGAATATTATTTGTCTATTGTTAGATCGGCGTGGCATCCATGATCTGTGTGACGAGAACGGAATAATTGAACAAAAAAGCACATCAAAAATAAGAACTCTTAATCAAGTAATGTTTTTTTATTTTATTGGAACAATATTGATTATTTTATATTTTTCTGTTCAGGATTTGCCGAATGCAATGAATGCGGCAGAAATTACGGACAAGTTGGGTTTGCATTCACTCCGCAATCGCAACTGGTATATTCAAGCGACATGCGCGACGAGTGGGGACGGTCTCTACGAAGGGCTTGATTGGCTCTCTAATCAGCTGAAGAATGCCAACCGCTAATCGAGGCGTTACTCCGACAACATTCAGTTGCTATATTAACATCAACCAACAGAAAAAAACCACCTGCCCTCCCCCAAGTGAAAATGTAATCCCGCGAGGTGCGGGACGACTCTTTTTGAGACGACCGCGCTTCTCAGAAGAAAAGCAAATACAACAGATCACAACAGATCCTGCCGGAAAAAAATAGTGGAAAATATTAAGTTTGGGTGAGGGTTGAGGGCTGGGGGAAATAATCAACGAGTGACTGCGGAGAATCGGTCACATCGGACTATAATTGCCTCGTGCAACTTCTTCTTATTATTATTATAATTATTATACTAGCGTCATAGTTACACTTTTTACACAGAGAATTACCACGAGAGAGCGTGGGGAACTTGAGAGTAATATTGTATTAAAGTACGAGAAATGAAACCTACACTATTGATTTCTATTAGTTCTCAGCCGATTCCTTAGTGATCCAGACAACCCCGTGGAGGAAAGAAAATTATTAATCGCAATGTTGTCAGTTTGAAAGTTTGAATGTGTTGAACATGCTGATTATTGCATAATGTAGCTGCATATTGTACATTATTACATATAAAGGTAAAAGAAAACGTTAAAAAGGATATAGAAAGACAGGAGAATGCGACGAGAATGTGATTTATTGAGAGAATGTCGTCGTTGTTCTGTCCACTTCACTAACGAATCGCGTGGACTGGAAAAACGATAGCTAGCATTCATCCTCGACTGCCGCTTTGTTTTCGACGATTTCTTCGGCCCCTATGTTAAACGCTCGCCTCAGCGATGGGCCGATCGTTTTATTTATTGCAACCGGGAGGAGGAGCGCTTCGAGAATCGGTGCAATTTCGGGAATTCGAGGCTGCGACATTCCGAGAGATGAGAGGTGATTGGTTTCGGAAATTAGCATTACGACGAAGAACGTCGGCAGAGGGCGGATTTGGATCTCCTTCCTTTTTTTTTGTCTGTTTCTTCGCCGTGAACGAGAATGTCGACGCTCTTCGCCGGGTTTTCGCAACCTGGACTCTTCCTCTCGGATTTTTCAACTTCCGGATGTACTTCAGCTGCCGGGATTTCAGCACTTTACTTTTATGAATAAAGTTCATCTTTTACAGAAAATTTAAAAAAAAATGGCATCGTGTCGTCTCATATCGTTGGTTGAACTCGCCTTTCCGTCGAATACGAAAGCTCGAATAAATATGTATGAATGTTCAACAATTTGTGAAATATACTGTAATTGTGGCTTTATATATAGTCTATGTATTCTATCTATGTCTCGCGAGACGGTGACCACAATCTGCTTCGGAATAAAGACTTCTTTTCTCATTTGTAACTTTGGAGGATTTCGACAGTCGGATTCTTTATTTAGGAGATATTGAGGCTGAAATTAAAACCGATCAAGTGAGGGATACTGGAATTAAAGTTTCAGTCAAAAAAAGCTTCTGTAAAAAGTACGTAAATTGCTTCTGGATTTTCATTCTTAATTAATTATTTCGTAAGAAAATGAATATATATAAATAGAAGAAATTAATTACTAACTTTTGCAATTAATTACCTTTTCATTTGGTAAATTATGTCATACTGAAGTTCAGAAGTTATTTATGGATTTCAGGAGGTTCTAGATTTTGAATTTTGTTTCTTATTTGACCACTGAAATGTTTTTTTTGGAGACATCTTTTATTTTCGACATAGTTTTTGGATAGTATTGTAGGATATCCTGAGCCAAGGTAATGCTATTATTAGGGAAAATAATCCTTTGCTATAGCTAATTTTTTTGTGTCAATATTGAAAAACTTGTTATTGAAGCAAATGTAGTTTTTACTTTCTTAGTTTACAGTTGATCCGTTTTAAGTTCAAACGTCAAATAATATATGATTATTTTCATTCGCGTATTTTTGACATAAAATTTGCGTATTTTCTGTATAAGTGCTTTAATGGCAACTTAGTCACTTCTTTATATTTTCTGTAGCAATGTCTGAATTGATGCTTTAAATCTTGACGAAATAAAATTGGAAGCATTCTAGTTTCCATGAAATTTACAAAATAAAAGACCTGGAATTTCGCAATTTCATTTCTTCGAATTTTTTTCTTTATTTGCGAATTTTATTGTGTTTTTGTATATTTTTTATTAAATTGTGGATCTGAATTTTTAAATGTATTTGCTTTTTTTCTAATAGGTGTGAAATTTCAAGAAATAAAGTATTTAGCATTTTATAAAATGGATGCAGATTTTCTAAATTTCTATTCTAGGTACCTTTAACATTCTAATTAGTTTTATTATGCATGTTTAACGTTGTGAATATTTTGAGCGGAATTTCTAGTACACTTAATAATTTATTTTCTATTTCGAATTAAATTATTTTCTACCTTGAGTTGTAAGTATCTAGTAGACATATTTTTCAAGGTGGCCGCTGGACCGGGATATTACAGTGGAGAGTTCGATTTGAAATTCTCTGGAGTTTGAAAAGTTCAATTTGTAACATCTTCCAGTAGCTTAATCAATTCCTAATCGTTTATTTTCTAATTAAAAAATGATTTAAAATGCAGTTTTGTGTTTGAAGTTAAAAAATGTTGACCATTTAAAATTAAATGATAATTGATTGTGAAAAACAATCAGAATAAACGATTCTAACCTGTCCAGAGCTTAACGATTTTCAAATTACAATCGTTCAAAATTGTATTGTTTCGGATCGAAAAAATCTTAATACATAGTTAAACAATACTGTAAATTTTTGATTGACTCAAAATTGTTATTTTCCATTTAATTTGACTAAAATAATGTACAAACACAAAAAGAGAATCAAATCTGTGTGGGTCCACAAAACGGGCTTATTGGCACCCTCTTTAAAACGTTTCAAATTGAACAACTTCTAATAGAAGATTTCAAAAAATCTTTTAAAATTGAGAAATATTTTACTGTTACTTAGAATGAACAATCTTAAATGAAGTGTGTAAAATGAAACGATTAAAAATTTCATTTCAAAATTGTATGGTTTGACAGTTTCTCTCTGGTTTGACATTATCCAAAAATCAAAATTAAACTGTTTCAAATTGGAAGCCCCAATAGTTCAATTATTTGATTAATAATTGTGAATCGTTAAAGTTTTCGAGGGATAAATTTTCAATTTTGAATGTTACAATTTCAGTTGTTACGTTTTGTAAGTTTTTCATTTGTAACTGAAATTGTTGCATTTTTAAAAGTATAAATCTCAATTTGACAATTATTAATTTAAAACGATTTAAATTAAAATAATTTAAGTTTAAAATATTTCAGTATGAAAAATGTTTTTCGTTGAAAATTCTTCAATTATTGTGAACAGTGAAAATGAGAGCGTGGATTTATTTTTGTCCCTGTATAGTATTACGGAATTTCCCGTAAGATTTTAGTAAAATTTCTGTAATCCGAACGAGCTAGAAATGGGTTAGGTATACGGAAAATTCCGTAATATATAGACAGTACGTTTATTTTTTGACCGGAAATCTTATAAATTCTCATTTTATAAAGTATGCTAAATCTCTTTAAATGTCATTTGATATTATAGGTACACAAAATTAGAACTTTTATTGTCTTTAAAATCTCTACGGCTCCAATTTTAAATTTTCGAGTTTGGGAAGTTTTAAGTTTGATGTGTTCAAAAAATATTGTCGTTTAAAAAAGATGCCCCGCCTCCCGCCAACTTCGGATTTTCAGTACCAAAAAATAATGTTTTCTAATACACTCATCTCACGTAATTGTGCCGACCTCGGGTCTTGTCAGCACAATAACGGGGGCTATTAAAATCTAGTTTCAACCGGATTTAGAGCGACGAGTGAGTAAACACTCAGGAGCGCATATATAGTCTCTGAACCCGGCACACGTTCAAAAGTATATGCCCGTAGAGTCGTGATATAAATAACTTCTGATGCGGCGCTGACTGTCCGAGCGAAGACCTTGAGTACAGGGCGTCAAAGGACGCTCAAGGGGGGGGACAGAAGCATTTAAGCGTAAACAACCGTGAAGCCGGCACAATAACGGACGGCACAGTTACGCGAGATGACTGTATTATATTTTGGACCATTCACAAGTTTTGGACATTACAAGTTTTTTTACATGAAGCAAAATTCATTACATCTAAGACGTATAATAGAGAAAACTAGCTTATCATTAATTAACAAATTTATAACTTTTGAAGTATTGGTCACAGAGGGTTTGATGATGGCCCATTTTGCAGCTAATTTTATTCTCTACGACAATCCACACAAATATCTTAAAAATGTAACATATGTAATAAAAATGCCATACCACCTCTGGCGAAAGTTTCGGATAGGAATTCATTCCGAACCGATCCGAATTATTCCGAAACCTGTATCCGAACCAATCCGAATCGATCCGAGAAAAGTTCTCCATTTCGTTCGATCCTAATCGGTTAAAACTTAATCCGACTCAGTACGATTCAATCCGAATCAAATTTTCAATCCGACGAATGAAACCGAATCAATCCAAACTCGGATTGATCTAAACCAATTTTCAATCCGAATGAATCCGATTCAATCTGAACTCCGATTCATTCGGATTGGAAATTCAGTATATATCAATTCGAGTTCGGATTGATTAAGGTTCATTCGGTTTTTAAACACCTTGTTCGGATTGATTCGAATTAAATCGGGTTGAGTCGGAATAATTTTAAACCGTTTTGAATCGAACGAAATTGAGAACTTTTTCCGGTTTGGTACGGATTAAATCGGATTGGTTCGGATACAGATTTCGGAATGAATTCCTATCCGAAACTTTCGCTAGGGACTTGCAGACCAGGGGATTTCAGGACTTCATTAGGACCTCCATATGAATACTTAATTTAAAAATAATGAGCATAGTACTTTGTGCAAGAAAATACTCTTTTTCGTCTAATTTGACTGTAGTAGATTCAGTCCAATAATTAGCCTGCTACTATATTTTGATATGATAAAAATGAATTGAATTGACAGTAATTCTTTCAAAAGTAAACTTGGAAAGCTTGGAAGTCATGGAATTTTGAAATCGGAGTTCTGTAGCAGCGGGGTATTTAATCATTTTTAGAAAATTAAAAGGTTTAGAAATCGGTAAAAGATTAAAGAATTAATGAAATACTCAAAAAGCTGTCTGATAATATGACTGTGATATTTTTTTCTAATTTTTAAGCTTTCTTTCAGAAGAAAGCAATGACAAATTAAAAAAACAAACTACCCAGCAGACACTGATGTATAACTGTGGTGTAGCTGTTCTATATAACAGAAAATAACACGTTATGTAACTGGTTAGGGCCATGCAATAGTTACCAGATTCCTACCTTACCGACATATTTTGCAACAACTCACGTCCACGCGAATTGCGATATCGAGTTGAAATTCTGGAAAATTATATAAAAGGCAGTAAGGAATGTTCTTATGGTCCTAAATTTCTGGAAACTCCAAAAAAAAATTTCAAAAATTTTCCCAAATTAGAATTTTTAGTACTTTCAGGAGTTTCAGGAATTTAGAACCATACAAAGTTCCTTAGTGCCTGTTAACTTATTTTTTAATTCGTGTGGACGTCAGTAGTTGCAAAAAATGTCGGTAAAGTAGGAATCGAGTAATGTCGTTCCCAAATTGATGTAGCAGTTCTGTAACAAGGTTACAGAACAGTCCTAAAACACTGTTAGAAAACGGAACAATTTCCTGTTACACATCTGTAACAGTTCTGTAACAGCGTTACATGTCAAAAAATGTTTTGAAAGTACCATTCTTGAACAGGTTTAAAAGTAAATTTTTTCTGTAATCGATCCGTAACTATTTCATTACGGTGTCACAACGTTTTCGAATCGTTTATAACAATTCCGTAACAGTGGTACGAAGATCTGTAATCATTATGTAACAAATATGGAACTCAAATACATAGCAGGTATGTAACAGTGATTTGTACGTAACTATTGCATCACATATCTAAGGACCCGTTACAGTACGTGGAGAACATTTATGTAACGTTGTTTCATAATAGAAATATAACGTTATTTTTATAAAAACTACGTTATTTCCAATACCGTTGTCATATTTTCTATACTAATACATATATACATATGATCTTAAAAAAGGTTTTCAAAAATCGAATTCGCAAAAAAATTTCTCCTTCTCATCTATTTAAAATGTTCTTCTTATAAATTTGCGTTTTAGTAATATTTTACATTTATAATATATTTACTAAAACGCACGTCCCATTCTTATGTTTCAAAAGATAATTTTTGTAATTGTTACAGAACGATTGTGGACAGTGGCGGATTTAGGAATTTGACGCCCCTAGGCAGGACAAAATTTGCCGCCCCTATGCAGGAAAAAATTTACCGCCCGTCTTTTATTCGAAAAAGGAAAATAAAAAAGACAATAAAAAATGGTGATTTATATTAAGACATAGCTATAGAATCGTCTTTTTACAGTGAAAAAACAATTTGTAAACGAGCATCTGAAAAAAATACAATATGGCTGGTAACTGTTCTTTCCAATTAGATCCATCAAAATTCTTTACGTCTCATTTTCCGAGCAGCAAATTCGTTTGTCAATTCTTCAAAATCCAATGATGCCAATAGGAAATTCCTAGGAAATTTTGCCGCCCCCCAAATTCTGCTGCCCTAGGCACGTGCCTATGTTGCCTATATGGTAAATCCGCCACTGGGTGAAGGTGTGCAAAAGATTGGTTCGTGACATTTGCAGACCAAGCCCTGCACCAATGTGGACCCCTTATGTTCCCTTCAGACGCACTCCCATGGAGGTAGATTATTAGAATAGTGGAATAGTTTTGACGAATGAGGTGGTTGCTAGGGTTGTGCAGTCTCCTAATTGGTCAAAACTATTCCACTATTCTGCCAATCTCCCTCCATGGGACTACGCCCTTAGTATTTTTGGCCCCACCACCCGAACCACGTCACGTGCACCTTTCACCACGCATTGACGCACTAAAATTGTACTCCACTTGTATAGAGAGAATTAATTACTTTTTAATTATTTAAAAATTGCTGCAGGCTCAAAAGAATGCTCACGCAGTGGTAAATAACAATACCCCGTAATAGGCATCGCCTCTCGGGCACGAAGTGAACAAGCCCTAGCTGCCAAGTGAAAGGGACTAAAAGCACTGTAGCTAAGAATCTCAGTTACCAGACCGTGTTTCGCTACGAAGATAGGAAGTTCAAGTTCAATTTCAAAATTCTCTTTATTGTTCACCAAATTTTATAATACATTTGTTTGTGACATTCATATATATATTTGGTCCCTATCATGATCGATTTTACCCTAAATTAATTTTGAATTTTATTTTGTAGTAATACTTGTGTTTTCTTTATGCAGTTGTGTGTATGTGTACGCAGGAAAAATATAATAAAAAACCTGTTTAATTTCTTATAAAATAACTTAACTTATAGA